>JAQFXZ010000389.1:0-20584 GCA_034694025.1 Ceratophysella scotica | reverse complement strand
GCAACTTTTTTGGTCCATTTTTTTTTAAATTTCAAACTAACGTGAAATTATGGAGCTACTGTACACTAAATTCTGCGCATGTCTAATGAACATCCCTTTCGAATTCGGCAAGGAGCAAGGACGGAAGGATTTGTCGTGCCACGAATTTGAACAATTGGTAATTCCTTAAATTTCTACTGTTTTATTTTCTACGTGACCTTGACTTAGCTTGACTGACAGTGCACCTTAAACACTACTGTAATGCTAATTTCAAATATACGCAAACCAGTTGCTGTATTCATGAGCTCAAATTGACCTGAAATGTGAATGTGTGAAACCTGGTATATCGGTATGCAAATGTGTCCAATCTATGGCATGAATCATGGACCACCTTGTTCCGAGTACGACTGAAGGAACAGTTTAAGCCGGACTAACTCGTGGGATTGCTAATGCTAAGCAAAGTGCAATTCAGGCGGCAGAAGGATATAAAGGGTTTACGACTCGAGGTAGGTAGGTGCGATGTGGAGACAATAGGTCGGATAATTGCGATTCTACTTTTATGGTTGTACCCATTAAACAACTATTACGTACAGGTCGTCTTGAATTGAAAAGTAATAGGGAAGATGATGATAAATATAAAATTGGATACTTTCATAAAAGATTTACAGGGTGGATACGATAGTTGCTTCCCGTTCGAAAAATGCATCAGTCGGCGCCGGTGCAATTTTCTTACATTTTTTTCCAAAATCTAAGAAAAGCTCTTTCATCAGCTTAGAAAATCTGAAAAATTGCCAAGTTTTCTTGCTCCTGGCTCTTAATTTTTTGAAAAGCGTGAAAATTATCGTAACCACCCTGTAAGTTCTATGTGTTCGTAGAAGGCAGACCAGGTTGGGTTAAACTCTTAAGTCAGAGTCCTGTCCCGGAGACATAAAATCGGCTTGTTTCCAAATTTCGTTTCGAGAAGCACTTTAGGAATGAATACTTGGTTGGAAGAGGAACTGAGCAGGGCCTGTCAGAAAAGAGGTTTGTGTAGTTGAACATTTTTTCTCTTTTCTCCGAGCATGGGTTTGTTGTCTCTCCCATTATTGATGTTTCAGGAAAAAGTTAGTTTGTAACCATTAAAACCCTTTTGTTTAAACGACTCGACTCACTAGGCCTACAGTTCGGGCTTTACAAGTCCCGTTCCATATGTTAAGATCAGATTTTGAAAATTACCTGCAATGTTAGAAAAGCTGTTTAAACGGATTTTTTATGCTGTATAAAAGCATAAAACATACAATCAATTATCGTTTTGCCCAATTGAAATTCAAGCTATACAAAATTAATTTTTTTTTAATCTGACGTTGCCTTGCCTCAAAAATCGGTTTGGCCAGGTTTCATATTTTGAAATCGTACATGGAAGTCTCGTATGCTTTCTTACGGCTGACCACTTGTCGCATTGTATCGCACATTTCGGTACAACCTAACCTAACTCAACATATGAAAAGTTGTCTCCCATAAGAAAAGCAGTAAAGAATACAAATTGAAGTGTGCGATTTCAACATTTGCAACACAATTAGTACAACGTATCGTTGAGCTATTTGATGCACAAAAATTTATGTTGTGGTTAAAATTAGGGCAGGAAGAAAATGCTTTATTTAAATCACGCTTTTCTTTAATAAATAAATCTTACTTCAATAAGTGTTTTTATCATTTTAATTTGGACTTTTTCGTCGATTTACAAAATTATTATTTTGATTTTGTACACGATCTTCAACGCCACTTTGATTTTTAAGAATTTTTACACCATTTTCCTTGGTTCAAAGTTTGTTTGATTATTAATATATTTATACAGATTATTTGATTATTATTATATTTACTGAATTATCTAAATTTGTTCCATTGATGTTCTTCGTTTTATCCAGATTTATTGCCAATATTTTCATTATTTCTAAAATAAATACCATCATATTTTTTCGCCAGCTCATTTTTAAGTACGTATTTAGCTAGCGTCTTGAAACATAAATTGCACACTAATTGAAAATTTCAAAATTAACTAAGAAATAACAGGAAAATCACAGAAATCTCAAGCTAATCGTGCTACACACTGGTTAAACTGTTGTCTTGCATTAGTAATCAAAGATATTTACCTACTCTAATATTGAAATATGCAATTATCGCCGTTCAAATTTATGTCATGTGTCAAATCGTAAATTTAAAAATTGTAAATCGAAGAATCAATTTTGATAAACGATTTAAACAATGGTCAGCTCCTCATTTCCAGACCAACTGATCCTTAATTTCTCCCCCTGATCCTAACATACACCCAAATCAACCCATACCTCTTAAACCAAGTCAAGCCTCGCCACCCGTTCAACTCCACAGTTGGGGAGGGATGGAAACAAAAGATTTCATTACTTTATTACTCGAAATGGTTCAGAGTATTTATTAATTCATCAATTATGCTCTCAGCTCCCCCTCTGCTCATCCTAACCCGGCTTCACTGAGTCCGAATCAGAAATTTGGGAATTGGATACTTTTCCACTTAAGACTTCCATGCATTTGGCTCGGCCCGACCAAACAAGGTTCCAGCCTACTTTAGGATCCCCAGCCCAAGTGACAGTGTGTTTGTACAAAAAGGGATATGTGTCATTTATGAATGCCTAAACGAGAACAGAGCTTTTAGGAAGAGCCTTATTTTTTTCAAAAACCATCAAGAGCTTTTGACATTTTCTGAATAAATTGTCTTCCTTATCCCCTCTGACAGTGGGATGGCGTGGGTACGCTGGGCTCTTGGCTTGGCATCTCTCCTCTCCACTTTATTTGTGTTGGGCTGCTCCACATAGATTTCTCGCTTCACCCGCCCCGCCTTCCTCCAGCAGAACTGACGTAGACAATTTGATCGGTCGATTATTTAATTTATCTTCAATGTCTCTCCATGTCTTTGACAGAAGAGGGAAAAAACAGGACGAGTCGGAATTCTTATTTGTAATTCTTTCTTTTTTCCTCAGATTGGAGCCAGGTGAATTTACTGAGCTGGGACCTGGCTTGGCTTGGAAATCGATTCTCCTCAAAACGTTGAGCTGAACGTTCTGCCTCATCCCAAGTGTTTGTATGCGGGACGCGTGACCTCGAATTTCTGGACAGCATTTTGACGCCGAGGAAATTGGGTCAAGCACGCGTGTTTTCAAACTGCTGGACTGGATTGGGCTTACGAATTTTGACAAATTGAGCTCCATGGCAACAATGGTGGTGTAGAACAGTGAACGGTAATGTAGACCCTGCTCATGGATGAGTTATCAATGGAACAAGTGGATGAGTCCCACTTCCCTAGTCAGAAAGCCGGGAGTCCGGCTGTAATGACCAACGGCGTCTCCTCACCTTCTGAGCTGAGTGACGTCTCGACCGAAATACATAGTCCTTTCACGCCCCGGAACCCACTTTGTCCCAGTCCCAGTCCCGGGACTTGGCACGAACATATTTACTCTAAACCCTCAACTACACCTTGGGGAATCATGGATATTTTGAATTTGAGCGTTAAGCCCGCTTATGAACCGGCATATGAACCGGGTTCGCCTGAATCCCCGCCGTCTTTGAATATGGATGAACCGTTGAATCTGTGTGTGAAGCGGGAGGCGGTGAGTCCAAGCTCGGAAGCTAATAATAATCTGAATGGGAAGAGCAGCTCCTTTATTCGGAGAGAAAGTGTGGTGGGTGTAGTGTTGAACTTGAAGAAGGCCTCTAAGCAGGCGCTACTGCCCAACAATGTGGTGGTGCCTAAAGTGAGGCCGCCGAAAATTACTGCACTTAATCCCAAGAATGGCACGAAGGGCGGCAAAAGTAAAGGTAAGACTATCAACTTTCTCTGTTCAAGTTTGTTTTGCTTTCTAGAGTTTCTCAGTGAAAAAAAGTAAAAATGTTAGATTTTTCGGCGGGTGTTCGATATTGGTTTCGATAAGAAATATTATTGGGGAAAGAACGGGTTTGACAAGAGAGAAATCTGATCTTGCATTTTGCAAAAGTCTTAAAAGCAATATCTCTTGTTTGCTGATTTGTAAACTAATATATTCAATTTTGCCGATTTCGTGTTTAAAAAATTTGCTTTTCAAATTTTCTATCGCATTATACAGCTTTTGGTAATCTGGCTAGAATTTCATCAAACTTCTCCCAATTCGAGTATATTGATTAAGGGTTTACCGGTTTGTTTACAATAAGTTTTGATCGAGCTTGGCTGATGTTTTATATGGAGTTTCAGAAAATTGGAGTGTTTGATTGTGAGTTTGTGTTGTCAACACGTCGTTTATGTTGTATAGCTGCTGGCTATTTAAATATATTGTTCTTATTATTTTGGCTAATACTAATATGCTTTCAACTTCTTAAAAAATTACGTCTTAACTTACTCAACTAAGCTACTTAACTCCTTGTAGTAAGAAAACATGAAGCTTTTGTCAATTTACCTAACTATTTTTGATTTAATGTTCGTATATCCCAATTTAACTGCTACAGCATGGTGCATTTTTTAAGTAAAGTGAAGTGAAATCAGTGAAGTTTTTGCCAATTTGACTTGTACAATATGAAGCATTAGCCAATTTGGTTTAACACAACCTTGACTCCAGCTGGTAGGTGTCGTTGTACTGTCCGTTTTATGAATGCTCTGCTTACAATACATTGGTGTCTCCTCAATGTGCGAATCCTCATTATGCGAACCTGAAGAAATCCTCATTCCACGAACCAGATTCCTCATTATGCAAACCTTAAGAAAGTGTTATGTCGTAGACAATAGTCGATTCCGCTTGCTCTATTGTATTTAATCAAATCTACAAAACGGCATGTTAAAGATTGCAAATGAAATGAGAGCGTCACAAAAATATTTAAACAAATTGTATTATTATATTCTAAATGGAAATTAGTGGAAACAGCCTTCATGTATTCGAATAAGGAAAGCGCACTTGTGTTCAGCATGTCCTTTAAATTGTCAATTTTTTTCTTCCAATTTTCTGTACTTTAACCTGGGAAAATACTAACTTTTCCTCTGTCTTTGAGTGTTTGGATCTCCGTTTCTGAATCATTTTGAATTTGCAACAGGGTTTCTGTGACCACTCTTTCACATCAAATACTGTCTCCGACATATAGGAGCTCACAATCTTTTTCAAGGTTCGCATAATGAGTAGTCTAGTTCGCAGAATGACGATTTCTTCAGGTTCGCATTATGAGGATTCGCACAGTGAGGTGGACAAAATACATTTACACTTAATACCACGAGTGGATACAGGTTTTGCACATTGTACAATGCGGTAAACGGATCCGTGGCTCCAATTGAAACAGGAATTGCCGTATTTCTACAACAAACTATGATGAACCGCGTGCACTTTTCGCAATCAAGAAATGCGGCTTATCAAGTTTTTGCTGTCTGTTCATTTTCTGATTTTTTTGGCATTCAATTCTATCCCATAGCATAAATTTACACTGAGCATCCATAAATGCAGAATTAGCCGTACCATGAGGGTCTACTATAGCCTTCCACCGTGCCAAACTTATTTTTTCCCATTTCTCACTGGCATTCCGTTCTCGAAACAATTGTCCGCTAGTAACGTCTAGCTTAAAGCGGGGAGAAAATTAATTTCCCGTCTCAATAGCGTAGGTACATGATGGGGATCATAGTGGTAGGGAGCAGAGTCATAAAGAGGGAGACTATAAGGCTTCTGCTCCAGCTATCTATGCTCACTTCTCGGCAGCATTTTAGAAAGCGAGATGATTCATGGCGGAGAGTAAATGGAAGAGAAAGTCCGTGTCCGTGTTCCTGAGAGTCGAGAAGATCTTGTGCGTATCCACATCCCGAGCCCGTCTCCATGTTTCCTCTGCCACCAAAACTGGGGCTCTTCAATCCGCCCAACCCACGTTTTAATTCATTACTTTGCCCTCACACCATCTGGCCCTAATTTAGCTCAAAATACAAGCAGCTTTTCAAATTACACACTCTCTCTCTCACTCCAGAGCGGATAATGTCCTCGGCCGTACAAAAGGTAGCCGGATCGGGTGTACGCATCATACAATAATAGGTCCTTCATTTAATAGCACAATTGAGCTCGTAGAAATGATGAATCAACATTTTAAGGACAATTTTTTTTATATTTCCACTTGGAGTGGGGATGAGCTGTTCAGCGTTAGAGAAGTGAGCTCTGAATGTTGGTTCAAGCCTGGAGCTATTAAGTTTCAGCTCCGAATCCATCCCAACTTGTAAATTATGCGAATGGGGAATGGGCATAATGGACTAGTCTGTGTACCCAGTTCTCGACACGATGCAAACGAGGCGTAAGTGCCTGAATTGTGAGGAAATAATGTAGTGGAAGCGACTTGAGCGTTTGGCCTTGTCTCCTCTGCAGCTGAGAGTGGATCGAGATTTGGCTTTCGGTATACGATATAATAAAAACCTTTTCGAAAGAGGTTATCTTCGTCATGCAACCGGATAGTGATGCACCCATGGGACTTTCCAAAATCAACTAGGTATATAAAAAGTGTTTTGCAATTACTGGTCTTTTTGGAGCAAATCAGGACACCATGTGGTCGAGACTAAATAAAGAACCTAGTTTGTTATTGTTAAGGGTTAAAATTCATTTTTGAAGATTAAAAAATCACGTTCTATCGATTTTGGCTTTCAATTCTTAAAAACTATTTTAAATTTTAGATTTTTAAATTTTATGAATTTTTAAACGGCTTTTTTTAGATGCTCCAATAATGAAATCCACGTTCATTGCTTTAATTATTGCGATAGATCATTTTTAAAAGCCCAAAATTAGTTCAACTCTGGAGCTTAAACACTTTGGTTGAAGTATATCAAGACGCGCGACCGGTAACCTCCAAGGCGAATTCTTATGGTAACCTCCCATGGCAACCCTTCCAAATTCTTGGACGTTTCTGCAGAACCTAACCTTACCTGACCTAAGATTGGCATGTTCGTATCAAGTAAAAAGTGCGACACAAAAAGCGCAGCAGCAAAAAGCGCGGCACATAAGAGCGCGGCAGCAAAAAGCGCGATACACACAAAAGCGCAGCAGCAAAAAGCGCGATACACAAAAAAGCGCGACACGAATTATGTTAGGTTAGATTAGGTTTAGGGTTATCTGAGTCTCGCGCTTTTTTTCAGGTCGCGATTTTTGCTGTCAATTGTTTGCTGTGGCGCTTTTTGCCTGGAACAAGCATGGGAGGTTATCGGCGGCACGTACATGTTTACATTACCCAGAATTTTAGTACCTAAAATAGCAACCCATCTTCTGTATGCTATCAATCAAATACAATTTGTATTGTCATTTGTCATTATTTCGAGTCATTGCCTTAAATTGGCGATTCATTTTAATTCAAGGCTTCAAAGTACCAGAATCAGTCACTGTTAAATTATTACGTACCCCATTTATTCATATTTCCATTCCAAAGATATAATCTTGGGTAAAAGCCGAAATACATAAGGAGACTGGAATTTCATTTTCATCCGTTCAGTAGGTAGACATTGCATGAAACTGAAAGCTTTTAAAGCTTGCCTTGAAAGAGTCTAAAAGCCTGAGCTTGATGCTGATGCATTATGTGAAGATCTCAAGGCCTGTTGTGGAGAATGCACCCGAACCATTTGTTTGGCTCTTCGTTCCAAGAAGAGACAAGATCCGAGTACGAAGTTGAGGAGACTGATGAGTCAATTAATTTTTTCCCTTTTTATAAACGACCCAGCAACAAAGTCGATGTGGAGATGGAGATATATTTCCACTTCTGGTTCCCTCGGCCTAAGTAGACATTAAAGTGGTTCCTTGGGTTACCTCCTCCTTAGAAAATGACTAATGGATCTGAGGCTCTAATCTGGACGGCACAAGAACACAAGCACATATTTGATTGCTTTGTTTTTATCCTACAAACCGGCTTCCAACGAATTGTTGAGCTAGTCACGTTTCTGGGTGTTGAGATTGAGCGTCCTTTAGACAAAATTCAATTTAGACATTTTTTATTAATTTCCTCAAGGATAAAATAATTTCAAAATTTGAATACCTATTTGGTTTTCACAAAGAGAATTTGCATTTCACGCTATTCTCGCAAAACTATTTACCACGTATGACCATACAATATATTAAACTATAGCGGAGCCATGATTACCTATTGTTTAATATCAAATTCAAAGGCAATCAAAATTACCTAATCAATTTTTGGCATCAAATAAATTCGAACCGGTTCAATAATTGCAGGCACCGGTTTCCTAAGTAGCTCCTGCAGAGGCAGAGACATGTTTATCTGCTATAATTGAGACGGGAGGGATAGCTATAGTCAATCACGTTTGAGAAGCACGTTGTCTTATCTCCAGGCTGGAATCTTGGAGGAAATTATATAAACCTATCAGAGTGGCCTGTTCATCTAACTTTGAAATTATTTCGATGAAGAGCTGAACCGTACATGGTCCTGGCCCGAGAAAGCTGATGATGCCAGAAAACGTTGAAACAACAGTAGGTACCAAAAGACTTTGCTAGGGTAATTACCGCAAAAATGGTCAATTTGTTGTTGCAATTTGATTGCATAGCACTGCCGCAGATAATTCTCTTTTTTTTCTATTTGAAAGTTCTTTGAATCTGCAGGAATGAATGCGCAACTTCAGCAGGCTCTTCACTTCTGGCACTTCTGGCAGGTTTTTGATCTAGTAGATCGGTGGTCAAAATTCTGCGTTCTTCTCATCTTATTGTAACTAAATGCTAACGGTAGCAAATGGAACCGCAGTAAAGCGAATTTTACCTGTCAAGATATGAACTTTCTTCATTCCTTAAAATTTCTACTTAGATTCCAATGATATTTCGCTAAATTGCATATTATAAAATTAAATTTCTTTCAAGATCTCAGTTTAAAAGCCTATAATTTTATCAAATTCGTCAACCTGCCCTTAACTGCACTTTAAAAAAAATTGTGAGCAGAAGACGGGATTAGCCCCATTTCTCGGTTGTAGAAGGTGCACGCTGTTCTATATTGTAGAAATGTGGCAAGTCCTGTTGAAATGGAAATCCCGACGGGTCCACTTACCATATATTTTACATGCAAAAATTACGTGCATCTCCTTGGTATATTGTGTGACACCTTGTTCGTCTCGATTGTTTCGGCATTCAATTTTTCCCCACCGGATAAATGTATGTACGCATAGCAACCATAAATACAAAACTAGCTGTGAGTGGTTATAATTTTAATTATTAATTTCAATTTAAGTTATTTTTTATTATGTTGTTAAATAAGTCATGTTATTGAATTCTTGCTTTTAGGACTGAATTTGTGAATTAGGTCATGTTAGATTTTGATACTAAATACAGGGTTGGGTAAAGTCATTAAAAATGATTTTCAAAATCATTCAAAATCTCCCAAAATTTGACTTCAATATCCCAAAATCAATATAAATCCCTTTTCTTCGTCAAAATCAAATCAAAATCAACAATATTTTTTTATTTTAAATGATGATTTAAAATCGTCAATTCAGCTGAAAATCGTGATTTTCCAGATCAAAATTGATACTTCCATAAAATCAAAATGCAAAATCAGGTCATTTCTACAAAATCAAAATCCGAAAATAGAAATCCTTATGATTACCAACATCATGATCTTAAAATCATTGATTTTCAAAATCAAATGATTTTGAATGACTAAATACTGTTTTGCTGGAATGGCCAGCAGACATTGCTAATCAAGTGATTCGGGAGCCAGCCAGAGCTGTCGCCCTCGCCTCGGTTCAAGTGAGAGATTAGGTCTTGGATATTGGGGAGAAAGGCGTATTTGGGTCTATTTGTTCCTCTCCACTTGTCTCTGTCTCAAATGGACTAACAATCTGAGCGAGGAAGCAGTGTAAGTGAGTGGGGAATGATGAGGAGTAATAAATGATGGTGCGGGTTCTCTGGCCGACGTCCAAGTCCCTGCCAACCTCCTGGCTCTCGGCTTGAAGTGGAGAGAAAGTGAAGGGATTGAGTTTGAAGAAGAAGTGAATTAAAATCAGTGGACGAATTGTTGGAAAATCGTGGAGTGAGGGAGAAAAGAAAAGAGCCGGTCGTCATTTGAGATGAAAAGAGGAAATAGGGAGATCTGATGTCAGCAAGCCTCCGTCTTGTCTTCCTCCGCTCCTCCTGCCAACGAATAGTCAGAGCCCGAGAGGAAAAAAAAACTCTTAAGCCCTGTTACCAAGTGCTACAGAGTTTCTGTAATGATCCCAAATCCAAATCGATCTGAGGAGACCTGAGTGAGGAAAAGTACAAGAACATAAAGTGACGATAGACGGAGGGAAAGGCTCAGGCACAGGACTTTCTCTTCTCAGACCAGAAGACGAGTTCCTATGGCTCTATCCTGAATAGGACTGCTCACGGCTGCTCAGCGCCAAAGTTGGCAACGTTGCAATTCCTAAAATCTAAAAGTTGCCTTCTAAATGTTTTAAACTTAAGGATGTAGCACTCTGAATATCAGGATTTACGATTTGATTGAATTTGGAGCATGATTCTTGATTCTTCCTGTCACTGCATTATTAATTTTTTCATTCATTTAAGTTTAGAATAATTCATTGCTTGAGAAGTTTGTTCGATAATTTGGGTTTATTTTCTGTAATATCGGTATATATTCATGGCAAATTATATTGTCTGCTTTAGTTTTCTGATGCAAAAGGAAGTATTTTTCATGCCAAGCCTAGTTTTTCTAATTGTACACGCCAAGATTACAAGCCATCAACCCAATATAAATTGGGCACTTTTATTAATTATTGTTAAGTTTCGGCTTTAAATTGTAGATTTCCACCTATAAATTGGTCTCTATTATTATTTCAGAGCATAGATTGGCAAAGTTGATGCACTCGCACTCGCTTTCGTGAAGGCTAAAACCCGATTAAGGCCCTCAGCCTTCAGCCTTCAGCCTTCACTAGATTTGGCAGGAAGCCATCGCGCCTTAGCTATTTGAGTCGATTTTTTTAACAATTGAGAGATGCCTTCGCACTCACCTTCACCGATCTTTGCCTTCGCGTAATATCTTTTTTTGCGAGTGCAGTTTGCCCATCTATGTTTCAGAGGTTGATTATGATATATATTTTACAGTTGCTCGATTTTGGGAAGATTTGCTTCATGAACTTGGCGGATAAAATTAAATTCTTCAAAATGTCATATTTGATGTCAGAATATTGCGCGCTAACCTTGCTAAATTTTGGTCAAATCGGACTATCACCCTGAAAACAAAACTAACATAACCTAACCTTAACCTTGTTTTAAATTATTTTATAATCATGAAACCTACAAATGTCACAGAATTTAATGTATTGGATCAACCGTGTTAAATTTCGAGGCATCTTTCTTTAAATTATTAAAAACTAAATTAAATAGAAAAAACACTTTATATGCTTTAAACTTTGGCTTTATTTGACCAAATGCGGGAAACATCAATATTCATGGTTCAGACTAAACGAATTTTATCAACGCTTAACACCACGACGGTATGATTAAATATTGCGGTTAATAGAAAAACCTATGTAAAAATGTTGTGAACAGATGCCTGAATGAACTACCTGTTCAAAATTCATTCATTCAAAATGTTCAAAAATTCACCAGACGCGACGACGCGTGACTCAAGAATTGGGAGGACACTGACACTGCTTTCTCCATAAAGTCCAAACGGATGAAATAGAAAGGAAGGTTGGAAGAGGAGGCCAAGTTCCTTATCTCCTTATCCCTTCCATCTTTTGTCCTTTTTTCCACGCTGGACCGTTCGGGTTCGGCTGGACCTTCGTATCTATCTCCTCCTCTGCCCATCCGCTCACTCCAGCCCAAAGAGCCCATCACATAAATCAAGAGTCGGGGATCTCGTCTTTCTCTCAAAAATACTCCTTCATCTCCTCCCATCACTCTCTCCGCTAACTTGATTTGAGCTCACTCACCGGCCACCGCCAGGTCAGAGTCCGCCTCCGCTTAATCCACTTCCAACCACTATTTATGATGACCTCGGGACCACTCCAACAAATCTAGTCTCATCCAATGCCAAAATCATACACTACTCGAGTGAAAACAAAATATTGGCACATCCATCTATGGAACTACAATAGAATCTTGCCAATTTTGTCCTGATCGTCTCTTCCCCGTAGCCGCAATGCTGAAGTTATAGGAGAAAGCTATTGGAGAAAGTTTTTTAAATGCAAGATGCAATGACAAATGACGCTTACAGCGTTGCCTCCCAGTGTGGAAGCCTATTGCCTCCTGCACGACCATTGTTCCTTCAATTATGACTGTCATTGTTGCCTCCCACGGAATGTGATTTAATTCAAGCTATGCTAGGTTAGATTAGGTTAGGTTAGGTTAGGTTAGGTTAGGTTAGGTTAGGTTAGGTTAGGTTAGGTTAGGTTAAAGCCTAAAATAAGACCAAATAATTAAGGTCTGCGGTAAAACCTAACCTAACTATTGAGAAAATTGAAAGAAAACGCGGGGCAGCGCTGGAGGCGACATACCATGCGGCCTGGTTTACTTTCACCAGAAAAAGTGTACTTACCTAAGTGAAGGCAATTTAAAAAATATATAAATGTGCAAATATTGAAAAACAAAACTAAGTTTTCCCCAAATGATGTACTAGTTTAAAATAATTCGTCTACCTCTCAAGTCTGTCAATTTTCTGGACCAATTTCATTTTCAAATTTAAAATGCAATTTTATACAATCAAATCAAACGTAAACGTTGTACACAATTGCGTATGATAACTGTCCGGCCGCTTAACAACGTAGCATAACCTAGACCCACGCCAAGTTTGAGCCAAATATTCCGAATATATCATCATGACGCAATAGCTCCGTGCAAAAAATCCAGATACCGAAGCCATTCATTCGTTCATCTTTGATTCAGTCATCCCTTATCACACGCTTGAATGCAGAACGCTAAATCGGGAGTGTATTTGTTCCTAATTGTTTTTTTTTTCTTCACGCTGAGTCAAGTCAGAGCTTCAGCTCCACTTAGCAAGTTTGTCAACGAAGCCAGTAATTGGCATAACGCGAGCTCTTTATCATGAAAGGCTGGGAGGCAGGCTGGTGCTGGGTTGTTCTGTCATGTGAAGGAATTATAGGACAGAGCATCTGGAGCTTCCTTTTGAGCCTTTGGGTTTCACGTTGTCCAGGCACGGAGCCAAGTCCGCCGCTTCCACCTCAAAGCCTGCTCACTCAATTACTCAGCCCACTTGGTTCCTCTTCCCGTATTATAACTATTACAGAGTAATGACTCTGTATTCAGAACCGTCTTCCCGCACTTAAACACTGACTCACTTCCTTTTACTAGCCTCTCTCAGCTTCTCCTCATGACCTCCAGACATGGCACTGGCACACAACACAGTATGGCAAATATTGCCGTCCAGGAAATCCCGTCCCAGTAATAAAGAACTGGCTTAAGATACAAGTTTTGTGGCTGCATCAAAATATCATAGTTTATTTTGTGCTAATGCAAATAATTTTTTGAAGATACCATTTTGTTCGAGATTTATATTAAATCGAAGCCTTGAAAAGTTTTTTTTTTAAAAATAAAACGCGATTTTGTTACCGATCATTGGCGAGGTACTACATGTTCAGAGTCAACGTTGGTTAGGCTAAGTTGGCTTAGCTTGGGTTAGTACAGGTCAGGTTAGGTCACGGTTTGTTCGGTTTTGTAGATATCGGCTCCGGAACGCATGTTTTCAAATTTTACGTGAAAATTTAAACTGATATGCTTTCCCATGGCAGACCACTTGTCACATTAAATTGAAAGTTTTGTTAGACCTAACCGAACTAAAAATAGGTAATCTTGTTTCTCAAAGGAAAAGCGCAAAACTGAGTATACAAATTTTTCTGTCCGATTTCAAAATTTGCCTCCGGAGTCTATATTTGGAAATATTTCATGGGAATTTAGACACTTTAACTTCAATGCTTTCATGACAGACATTTGTCAGAAAATATCGTACATTTAGGAAGAAACTAATCAAATTATTATTATTATTAGTCTCTTATAGGAAAAGGATAACATTATAAAAGTCGTCATGTACGATTTCAAAATTTACTCGGAAATTTAACATTTAACGTAGCCAAAATTATGTGACTTTAAAAATTGGGAAAATTACGAACCAAAATTGTAGTAAAAAATAACCTTGACAACGTTGATCGCCCTCTTTTGCAAGATTACTAATTGAATTTAGAATTTGATATACGGTATAATTGTACAAGGATGAATTTTGAAACAAGTTAAGTTTAATGTAGTAAACCTGGAAACATCTGCATTTTTTTCGAGTACTTGATTGGGAGTGAGCGTTCAGATCGATTGAAGTAAATTTTATGTAACAGGCTGTGCATATTGTAGCTATCAACTGTAGCCGCTGAAAAATGTACATCTGGAACCGTTTTTGGCTTCGCTTTTAGATTTTGACCCTTTATGTTAGGTTAGGTTATGCCAGGAGCGCCCGTTAGTAAAATCTGCTCAGGCTAGGTTTGTCAAAATCTGAGGCGGTTACAACGTCCGGTTACCATAGGTGGTTACAGCCTTGTCCATAGTCTTTATTTTGACCTTTTGGCTCGGATACGTTATACCATACTACCAATTGCATTCCCAATTGTTGAGATCCGTTTAAGTCGGCCGCTATTGTCGTGCTACTGAGAGAAAGAAGCCGGGCCTCTTTGCTGCCGTCTCTAATGTGAAATGAATGAGCAGAGTTTCCGTAGAGCCCATCAGCGTCTGTTGCCAGGCTTGGATTTGGCTCAATGATGTTCCGTAATGTCTCATTTTAACACTTTAGCTCCGACTCAGAGACTCCTCAAGTCATTTCAATTCAAATAAAGTGATATGATACTGGGACTACTCTTGGACGAGACTGATCTGCGTGAGGCATTTAATTAAGTCAAATGAATAAAAATGCCTGTGAGCTTCTATTCCAGTAGAAGGACTAGGCCAGGTCATGCGAATCCTTGGGAATGACTTTAGGGACTAGTGTACTAATTATTTTCTTGTTTTGTTATTGGGCAAGGTGGAGGTAATGGAAGTCTGAAGCCGACGGGAGTGAAGCGAAAGGCCAAGGAAAAGCCACCAGTACCGCCACCCACTAAACCCTTGTCTCTCGTCTCTCTGCCTGAGACGGAAGGAACGGATTCTGTTGGGAATCCCGGATCTCCTTCCAGCCTCGAAAATGGGTCGTCGGCCAAGAGAAAAAAGGCTCGTACTACTTTCTCTGGCCGACAAATATTTGAGTTGGAACGCCAGTTTGAAGTCAAAAAGTATTTATCGTCTAGTGAGCGAGCGGAGATGGCAAGACTCTTGAACGTCACGGAAACCCAGGTTTGTCAATTTCTTCTCAAACTCACACGTTTCTCATATATATCTGGTAGGCGCATATGACACTCTTCGTCCAACCTCTTCTGCCGGCTGTGGACCTGAATACAATTTGTAATTTCCAAGGTTTTATATCGATATCGAAAAAAGGAAAATCAAAAGTAAAGAAATGGACTGGTCTGTCTGGCTGGGCCATCTTCCATCTCTGCATCCCTCACCACATTCTGTGACCAACACTTCGTTTTTCAAGTAGATCGTTGCTATTTTTTGATTTCATTTAGCAACACGCACTTTCGAATTGTAATACTAAGACAAACGACCGGTAACCTCCCAAGATTCTAATTCTCTGGCGCTTCGCCAGAACCTAACCTAGCCTAACTTAACCTAACCTGACGAAAGGGAGGTTGCTATGGGAGGTCATCATCTAGCGAATCTGCACTGGGAGGATACGTGCCGCGTGTTTTGGTGCAATCCAGCCGAATGTATTGAATAGAACGACTTTTAAAGATCTTCAAACACCTCCTTTTTGAGATGAAGCGCTTCCCAATATTCAAAATTCAAAATGTTCTTGATGGTTACATGGTTATATGCATATTACATGGTTACAGGGTTACATAAGGCCATCTGACACAAAAAGATTTCTATATTCTAATGCTAAGCTATTTTTTACAATATGAAATGCTTGTTTGTGCGCTGCTGATCGGTATTGAAGAACAATGGGAAATGCTATATCGAAAATGGACTTAATATTTGCAAATTGCAGCATATGGTCACGGATTCAAATCTTGTAAGACTCAAATAGCATTTTCATTTCTATGCTATTCCTAATTTAGACCAATTTTTCGTTCTGAAATTTAAGAGTTAGGCCAATTCATCTTTGATTCATAAAAAGTTGTCTACCGTCGCGATTTGCCGCCCGAAACACTTTCAATATTGCAAAAATAGTAGTAAGTTGTTAACTAAATTGGTCACTAGTTCACTACTTTGTTGTGAACAACATCGGCCACTAGTCCGGCTGTGGTTTGAAGTACTATCTGTGACCACACATTATTCACCCATTGTAACCATCAAAATTACTTATTTCGAAGCGTTTTTTGGCTTAATATATGTTTTTCGATGTTCTAGGTTAGATAAAGTATGCCTGAAACGCGCGTCGTACTTTTTGGTAAATTCTGCTAAGGCTGGATTTGCGTTTGTCGAAATGTTGGGTGGTTACACAATAGGCTTCAGTTTCAACTATGCTCGGAGCTTGTAAATCGAAATGCTGCAGTTGAGGCATGATAGTTTTGACAAAAGTGGAAGCAAGAGGAAGAAGCTAATTGTGAGCTTACGTCACCAAGTGCCTATTTCTGAGACAGCTTTGATGCCTTGGTTGTGGAAGGCGAATTTAATTGAAGGAGATTGGGAAGGGAAAGAGGACGGAGTGCGGCAGATGATGATTCCCGAGCCCAGATCTCCCATTAGTTTGAATGAATGCCCTGAATGTTTATATGTGTCATCAGAATGAATCAGGACCATTTACACGGAGCACCCCTCCCACGTACGAACGTCCGTTGTCGGTTCATGAGGATTTTTATGGCCTATAGCCCCTACGTGCACTCAGTCGGGGAGAAGAACCTCCGAGCTCCGTCCTGTCTAAACAATTGCTATCTCGTGCTGCTTAAACATGCACGATGAAGCATTTAATCATAGGATGTCACAGCTTGACAAAGTGAGTCTCAGCTTGAGTTACTGATTCCGACGACCTGATATTGGATCAGGCACTGGGCAAGACTAGGTACTCTGCACTCCCGCTTCTATATCATTCTTTCCCACTCTACCGCCATCCTACAGCATTTCTCTCTTTCCAACCAGACGCTATGTACCCTAGGGCTCCTAACAATAGTGTTATTCCAATTATAACCGGATATTTAGTGTGAAGTTGTGAATTCTGAACTGATTCATTGATTTCTGGTCAATTATGGGCAAAAACCATTTTGGCAAACATTGATTTTTATGTTAACTTGCTATTTTTTACCCAATTTTTGGTTGAATACAAGGTTAGGGAACACGCGGTCGCGGTAACCACCCATGGAGAAAGTTACATGGTAACCACTCGTTTTTCCTGATTTCGATAAGGGCATGAGACTAACTTAAGCCAAACCTAACCAGAATTTTCCCAAAAGGTCGTCGAGCGTTCCGCATAACCTAACCTACCCCAAGAAATCAAAAAGTATTAGCGAAATTACGAAAACGGGTGGTTACCATGTAACTTTCTCCATGGGTAACTACCTCGTGTTCCCTAATCCTGCATTCAACCCAATTTCTTCATCTAACCTAAACTAACCTAACCTAACCTAACCAAACCAAATCTGAACAAAATTTACCTCACCATAATCTAACCCAACCAAACCTAATCTGAACTAAAACTAACCTCGATATAATCTAACCTAACCAAACCTAACCTAACTAAATTAACCCAGCCTAACCTAACCTAATAAGTCTACCCTAACCTAACCTGACATAAACCATACCTAATCTGAACTAAATTAACCCTAGCCTAACCTAACCTCATAATTCTAACCTAACCTAATCTGAACTAAATTTACCCTAACCTAACATAATAGGAACTAAGCTAACCCTAATACAGTCTAACCTAACACAACCTAACCTGACATAAACCAATTCGAGTATAATCTAACCTAACCTAGCAAAACTTGTTACAATGATGGTTTTGCCCATCTGGTATTTGCACAACTGATTTTGACCCATATGGCCGAGATTTATTGTGATTTTCAGATTTACAATTTTTTAAAAATTAATTTCTGAAGAAAAATTATGCCAGAAAATGTTAGAAAATTTGCCATGTTGTTTTGATAATAGGGTGAACTTCTGGATTTTCTTTATGTAAAATGCTTTCGTTGTTGGAGACAACTTGTCATATTTTTGGTTAGGTTAGATTGTGCCGAGACGTTGGTCATAATGCGACAAGTGGTCTGGCGTAATGGGACAAGAAAGCATCACAGTGTTTTTTGCATGTACGATTTCAAACTACGCTGCTCGATGTTCTAAATTTCATAACGTAGGTTCAAAACATGTCCTATAGTAGGCTAGAAGAAGATAGCCTACCCGTTTCTTTTAGTTTTTAAATCTGTTCGAAACTTGATAAAATCCATATCAGCAGCTGCAACAACGCTTCAAGCCGAGGCCATGTTTTCGAGTTTTGACGGTAAGGCCTGGTTGAAACAACAAAGTGCGTCTTTTGAGAAGAGAAACCGGGATGTGTGTTGACTTGGACAAAAAACAAATAGAACGAGAAGGAGGCTGGGTTCGATTCTCGTAGTTTCGTGGAAGAGGAGTAGGAGTTTGAGGCATTTAATGGAAAGAAGCAGTGTGAGTTCCATTTTCTGAGAACAGAGACGGGAGAGAAACGTGAAATCAAGAGCGTGATATCATTTCTCATTTCCCAACATCTTTATTCGACTGATCTTCTTCCCAGAGGATTCCGACTCATTCAATTTCCTTGTACTTTGGTTCAACGTCCACATGCTCCGTCTGTACAACCTATTTAAATCTCTCCTCAACCTCATCTTCTCAAATACATGCTCCTCAGCTCTCGGGAATTGGGGAAAACGTGCTAAAACACACTTCTGCCTTGTTACGCAGTTACTCTCGTGCTTCGTAGTTTGACATAGAATTTGATCTGCATGCCAACTCTTAATTCCTGGATATTTGTCAAGTTTTATGAACTCTGAGATTGGAGCGAGGAAGTAAATGGATTTACCAAATATTGGAGAATGAAGATACACACAGGGTGGCCAGGCATTTTTCACGTGCAGTAATGCATATTTCGGTCATCGTTCTCTGTAGCTTTCTGCGCAAATCTAACTATACCGAATGAATACGATAATTTTCGACTGTTTTGAAAAAGAAATCCGCAACCCCAATAAGATACCTGAGAATCTTTTAATATGATTTGTTGAAAATATATTTCCGAATTAAGGAACTGGAATTTTTTTCAAATTTTGGAAGCTGATGAATGCTCCAAAATTTTGAAAAAAACTGCAAAAATTAGAATTACTTTGGTATCGGTAAAAAATCTAAACGAACTGCGATAATTTGCAAAAACTGTAATGCCATCTGTGTTAAGTTTAATTTCCTCCGTCAAAAATATCGCTGTTGCCAGGACTGTTCCTGTCTGTCAATGTAATGCATTTGCTCGAAATATTTCTTAAAATCCCGAAAATGATCTTTGATCAAGTTAAAAATAATCATCGAAATTCCAAGAATCTTTTAATTGGCTACATTTTTAATGGAACATGCTGCCAAATTTCTCGATTTTCCTTTGCAATATTGCTGACAGCAGCGATATTTTGCCTAAAAAAGTTGAATCTTTAGCAAATATCGCATTAAAGATTTTCAAAAAAATCGCTCTGCTGCTTAAATGCTTCCATGCCAAGGTAATGCTTTTTTTGCAATTAATTTTCAAAAATCTTAGCAATGGTCTTAAAACAGGTTCTAAAATCTGAAAAATTCCCGCGCTTTTACAATCGGTCATATTTTCAACAAAACATAATTGCAAGCCTCCGGGTTCTCTTCGTCGGGCTGCAGATTTTTTCAAAGAAGTGGTCACAATTATTGTATCTGCCCTGTATTTTCAAACCTCAACATCATTCAAAAACTCAAAGATTCCTCGAACCGCTCAAATGCTACAAGTACAAAGGTTATGCTTTCATCAGTTGTCTGGTCTATTTGATTTTGACTCCTTGTTCCCACATGAATGTTGAGAAGAGGGGACAAGAAGTGAAGTGAAGTTGAGTGAAAGTTGAGTTTGAGAGGTTTGTAAGATGAAAGGGAGAAAAGTGAGATTAGTTTGAATGATTGAGGAAGCAGGAGCGTTTGAGATTTGAATAAGGAAAGGAGAATTAGGCTCTTTTCCAAGTACGTCGTATTGATTAGAAGCCCATTGAGTTCTCCCATCCATCCATCCTTCCCTCTGATGCGTGAGACGTGAGGAGCGTGCTGGTTGGGATCATACACACATGAGACAGGAACTTGTTGTTTGATAGGCCACTCATCTCGGCGCTCCTCTTCTGGCAAGCTGGAGACGGAACTGGATCTTGTTCCTTCTTCCGCCTCTCTTCTTTCTTCCCTGTCACTAAATCCGAAACGCATAATGGCGAGCGAGAAGAGTGGAATCATAATGCTTAGATCAATTTTGGTGCTTTAGGTTAAAATTGTAATTTCCTTCGTGGAAAGTGGTAGTAACCCCGGGTTACGTAAAGTTGTTTAATGTAACCTTCTACGAAGTATATGCGTTTCCCCCCCTGCCCGAAATGTTCAACAGG
>JAQFXZ010000388.1:0-20602 GCA_034694025.1 Ceratophysella scotica | reverse complement strand
TCATGCACTAGAACGCATGTGCGTATTGGCGTAACAACAGTTCAACGTGCTAAGATCCCCAGCCAAACAAACAAAAACAAACTTGATTTTGAAAATCTATTCATGTTTCTATTTCGAAATGATGAAGCATTTGATTGTTCATGTAATACCAGATTACATATAGAATTTTATAAAAGGACACATCCGACTACTACTACATCACACAAAATGAATACATATACAGGCTATGCCTGTAATAATGTGATGTTTCGATATTTTGTAGGTTTAATTGAAGTTTAATATGGTAAAAATCAGTAAAAATTGGTCCCAGCCAAAAAATCGCGCCAGCAAAAAGCGCGACACTCGAATAACCTAATCAAATATACCAAGTCTAACCTAACATAATTCGTGTAGATTTTTTTGTAGCGCGTTTTGTTTGATACGGTGAAATCAGTAATTTGGGTAGATCCCAGTAAAAATCTCTAAAAATCAATGAACTTAATATCAAATTCACCGAAAACAGCTACGGATTGCTAAAGATTTTCAAAAACTATTTAAAATTCATGATTGGTCAAAACCAAAGCTTCTGGTAACTTAAAACGCATAAAATTAATCGAAAAATTTGGCCAGCTTTGAAGACTCAGTAGTTGATTTTCATAGATATCAATCCAGCCCAGTATTCTAAATACAAATTCTACTACACACCGTGTGCCTTTATTGAGATTTTTACTTTGTAAAATTCTGAATTAACGACTGAAACCAAATGTTTGCTTCGGAACTTAATAATTTTTTTTACTCATTTATAACTTTTAAATCTGCGTAATTTCTAAGCGGCGTTTAATTACATTAAAAATAGAAATCGAAGAATCAATAAAAACATCACTAGAAAACAAGCCATAAAACATGGAACCACTTCCTAGAACAATAGATGAACCCATAAAAACAGCGAACTCATATTTCTCATATATTGAATTTGCATCCACTGGAAGAAATCACTTCATGCTAAAGCAAGGCTCATATAAATTCTTCGAACCGGGGCCTCAGGAAGACAGGCCTTAATGAAGAATGGAAATCAAGCATTGTCGTTGAACGTAGTTAGGATTAAATTGCCTCGTGTTGTGAACTGTGCGTTGTGCGGATGTGCTCTGAGGCTCAAATGGTAAATTCCTAAGAATACACATGAAACCATTATTGGTAATTCAAGCCACGTCCAAGGATCAATGTCTTTTCTTGAACTCCCCGCACGGGAAAGATGCTGACTCCATGAAAATTTATTTATTCAATTTTTTTTTGTTTTACTCCGCTCAAGTATCTCACGGTGTGTATTGACTATTGACCTGACCGTTCTTGAGAACAATAGAAAATTTTATAAGGTCGATAGTGCAATATAAAATATACTCTTAATTTTATAATATTTGAAATTCAAAATTTTAATGGAAGAGAGAAGATGAATTATGAATTCTTCTTGCTACGACATGTGAAATATATATGCCGAGTAATGGTTGAATATTAAGGAAAACGCAAAGGGCATCCACACCCCAGATTGAGCTTAGAGAGTACAATACGAAATATGTATTTATAAAAATGGAAATGGAATGTATTTTCCAAATGAAAAATCGTATGGCTCAGGTATGCTGCATGAATACTATTTCTGATTATGCAAGTATTAATAGACGGTTGACGGAGAGGAGTGAAGGCAGAGAATCATCAATCATCAGATTTGTATCTTTTACTATTTAACTCGATATCCCATTCTTTGGAGCCGTCAAAGTAACAGACCAGTAGAGTATGAGACTAGCTTCAGCTGTTACAGTTTACATATCTCAACAGTTCAGCCTCAGTCAATGTGGTCCAAAAATATTATCTAATTTTTACATGATTTTGATGCCGAATGGGAAATTTTATTTATGGTAACCTAAAAAATTGCTACCAGTTTCCAGCTTACTTAGCCTATTTCCATTCGATACTCTTTGTTGAAACACTTCGACGTTTGTGTGTGTCATTGTGGTTGATCCCTCATCCCATCAGAAAATAACTTTAACTTCCGAAGTTTACGATTGGTGAATTATGTTCAAACGTCAAATCAAAGCCAATAACTCACATAATTAATTAATTAACGCCAAATTTCTAGTCAATTTATATTTGTGCATTTTCATTGATTTATTTTCCCACAAAAGTCATTTTTAGTTGGCTACTTTACGCACATATCTGAACTCTTTAGCGAATGTGAATTCTGAAATTGTATTTAATTCTTACATGGTTTTAATGCCGAATGTAAAATATTATTTACTCAAAATTAAATTTATAATAAAATACTACTTTAGTTAGCAAAGTGTTAAAAGTGGGAACGGGTGGTGCATCTAATGTAAAATTTTACCTCATCTCGTAAAAACAAAGCTTGGACTTCCGAATTTTGTAACTCGTAAAGTTTTTACCAATAAAGGAATGTGTTGAATTTTTTGCAAAATTATTTATTTACCTATTTACTTTAATGATGTTATCCTTACTTAGAAGAGATACGCGGAATCGTGCAAAAAAAAATCTCCTGGAACCGCAATTTGTTTTTTTTTTTACAAATTTTCGAGGGTAGAGCACTGGTTCCATGGTGTACTTTTTCAATGAATTTTCAATACGATTTGAATTTAATCTCTTTTGAATTTCAATGCGTTTGCCAAGTATTTCAGGATTCCACTTCCACTTCTGGAACACATTTGATTAATCTTTTCACATTTCAGAAATTCACTTTGCTAAATATTTTTCGGATGCATAAACGGCGCTCCATCCTGCAAGCCTGGTCGATGTACTACTCTGAGTGAAAACCTGAAAAGAGCGCTAACATAGAGCCTGAACTCCAATATGCATTTTGAATACTTGGTAAAAATTCAAAAGTGATTCAAGATCCCAACCCACTCCTTTTGATCATAAAAGGGCTCTTCTTCCTTTTAACTTGTAACATTCGGCATTTTGAGGAAAGGCATGTAATCAAACGTTCTATCCAATCCACCTAATCTCCTGCCACCTCCGTTCATAATATATTCAGGATTCATCAGGTGACGGAATGCAAGAGGTAATTAATGAACGTAAAGGCCCTGGCAGAGAAGAAGCCTATTTGTGGAGAGATGGTAATGACTTTTGTTTAGAACTCTATTCTTAATTCTCTGGAGGGGATCGCACCAACCCCACAACAGGTAGCACAGGCCCAGGAAAATGATGAAAAGCTTTCGGGGTTTCAAACATTTTTGAAATTCCAAGTGGTCTATGTGTCAGCACGAGTTGAAGCGAACGCACGCCCGCTTATTTTAAGTTTGTTTAAAATATGAATTTTAGAAATTCTGTTCAAGCCGACCAGCATTTGCGGGGTTTAAAATGTTGCCACGGGTAAAGGCGAAACCCATGACAGCCGCAACATTAAAAACCACAACATGTAACTGCAACATTAAAAATCGCAACATTAAACACCACAGCATTAAAACCCGCAGCATATAACTGCAAATTTAAAAACCGCAACATTAAAAACCGCAACATAAAACCACAACATTAAAGACCGCAGCATAAAACCGCAACATTAAAAACCGTTTCATCAAAAACCGCTTCATCAAAAACCGCTTCATCAAAAACCGCAACATAAAATCCGCAACATAAAAATCGCATAAAAAACAACAACATAGAAGTGAATTATTTTTAAACTTTTGTTGAGTTTTTTGTAGCCAATTTTAGGTCGCAAAAATTAGCATTACGTTGACATGGACGCATAGTTTAGCAACAGCGAAAATACAATGAGCCATTAAAAATTGCCTTGCAAGACATGAACACGCTCCTTCTAACAGCTTCAAATCATCACTAATTTTATTCGTAATGTTAGTTTTACAATTTCTTTCTGAAAAATTAGGAAATAAAGTCGAATAATTTTCAAAAATCTAAGAAAAAATCAGAAGCTGGTTTTATCGGTGTAGTTTCTTGAAAACTTATTTACGGTACATTTGCGCTGCAAAGATTGTCAAAAGATGGAACAATTCTCTGGACCATTCATCCTGTGCATGTTGATTCAATGTCCCGGCCGATTGAGGGTTACTTTGATGCTTAAAACAATTTCACGACGAACCATTGAATATTACAGTGAGACATGCTAATTTTTGCACTTAGGAAGTGTGCACACAGTCGGCTGGCTGCACTGCCCACAATTTTGTAGGGGCAGTTGAAAACTCTCTGTAAGCCGGTCTGTATCATTCGTCATTTGAGCAAAGTAATGCAAAAGTAAGAAATCAGGTGTACAGAAGATGCCATTAATTTCCTATATTTATTCTGCCTGTATTACGTACTTCAGACTTGGCTTGGCCCATAATCATTGCAATATATTGAAACGCAGAAGGAAAGAAGTAAGATACCCCAGTACGGAATATCCCACTAGTACGAAAATTAGTAAAGTAAAGACAAACGTGAGTAAAGCCTGGCACATTAGCATCATCTCCTCCAAGGAGTCATAATTACTATTGTCGAAGGCAGGCCTTTCAATAATCAGCCTCAAAAGTGCTGAAAAGGAGGGACTTCCCAACGAAAGGGGTAAAAAAAAATAACACCAGCAAACGAATTATTAGAAGTGAGGCAAAAATTATGTAGAAGGAGCTCTTACAAGTCTTATTTTACATTTGAGCAACTCAAAGCTTATGTAATAGCTGGGTAGCTCATGCATGAGGCAGGAGCGGAACAAGAGATGATGCAGTACTACGGGGAAATGAAGGTAAAGGGGAGTTTCTCCTAATATTACAATACAAATCCAACACTCTTTCCCCTGTTCCCACTAAAAAAGGGTTAAATTCAAAGTCCCCAATACTCAAATTGTAGCGCATTACATAAAGGAAAAGCCGGGTTTTGGGTTTGGGGAGTATAAAGTGAAATATCAGGCTTCGGCTGCTCGATGTAAAATAGTCAAATATACACGTTGTGGCATATTCAAGCTGTACGTTTTTTATTTTAGGAAAATATCGTCTTAATTACCAAATGCTTAATGTAACCACTGTTAGAATTTTCTCTAAAATTATTGAAAATTAACTAGTTCCAAATTTTGCCAACAGTTCCAAAGTTCGTACAACCCGAAGTCGCAAGTTTTAGACAACTCAGAAATTGGCGAATCACAAAAATATTCAATAATTTCTTTGCTTTGTCAGTGGTCCGCATCCGTACAAAATGCAATTCCACATGAACAGGAAAAATTAACAAAATTTTAGTTGATTTCTCACAATTAAAAAAATTCCAAATGATTTATTGAACCTTCCACATAATTAAAAAAAATTAAATTAAAATAGAAAATTGGTTTAAAATTAATTTTTTAAAAAAATCACGAAAATATGTATAGTATGTGCTTCGAAGACGATCAATTGGCTAAAACCAGTTTAGCAAATCCAAAACTTTGTCACGTGATGTTGGTTAGGTTAGATTTAAAGGTAGTTCAGGTTAGGTTAGGTGAAAAATTCGGGCAAAGAAATCGTCTGCACTAAAAATCGTTGTGTCCGACAGTCCCAGACTCTTCTGTTTAACCTAACCTAAATTAACCTCAAGAAAATGCGGATATTCAAGTGTAATCAATGCTTTTAGGAATTTCATACCTTTCAATTAACATACCCGGGCAATTCTTTTGAAAGTTCCAATTTTGAGAATTTGTTTGCTCAACATGGACCGGGTCACTACGAACTACATGGTCTATAAAGTTTTTTTTTTATTTAAAATACATTTAATTCGGGAAAACTTCCGGCAAGAAAGTTGGCAATGCCAAATGTAAATATTTTCGTCCAAAAATGCGTGTTTTTATTAATATTTGAATATCTGTGTAGTTGAGTCGTTGAAGAATGAAGGATTGAGTAGCTTCCCGCATATCCCCATGCCCAACCCATGCTCACTATGTAAACCCTTGCCAAAAACGCATGCCACATCCCCAAAAATCCAAATCCAACCCATTCTCAGAGACCAGGACTTTATAATCCAAAAAATGATTCTTTTTTACTGAAATCGTCCTCCTCAAAGAAGAGTAGGCTGAAGTGGATGGGCCTTGGGTTGAGCTTGGCTAGGTTTTGGCTTGCCTGCCTGCTCCTATGTAGCTGTGTGTAGAGAATCCCTATCCAACTCACCCTTGCCTTCCTTCCTTTAAAAAACTCACATGCTCTTTTCTCTTTTTACTTTTTCCATAAAACGACTGAGTTAGTTTTCTGTGAGGTACGGACGGGGTGAGAGCCTAGACTTGTTGCCGTCCGCCGCACCACCAAGCCAAGCCAGAACGCAAGCCTTAATTACCTGTGCCTTACATTCTTTCTCCAAGTAAGTGTTACTTGGAATAATTGCATTGGATAATTAATATTAATTTATGCGTGTAATTCAGTAATAAGCATTTGAAGTAAAGTGCATTATTCGCATCTGATCCAGTTTGTTCATATTACAGCCTATAACGCAACAGGAGTTTTTAAATTTTTGAATTTTTAATATTCAATTTTAAGAGTAAGTGTCGGTGTGATGCAAATTTTACCCCAGCAGTATTTAGAAACTACACATTTCAACACAAGCGTTAATTTTGAAAAATAACATATTTTGATGTGAACTTAAACGCTGAATACAAATTTTTGAATACTTAATATTAAATTCAGTGGTTCTTCGTAGGTTTTGCACAATATTCACTCAACTTCATATTTTTAAATTGGTGTTTTTTAAGATAACGACTTATTAAGCAATGCATATTTGTATCAAACCAAGGAATTGCTATATTAATTTAATTTCAGGTGTTTGTGAACACGAGCGGAACTGAAACCGGTTCAATTTCTGTCACCAAGTGTTGTTTGTGTCAGTGTTAAATCGAACTCAGAATTCCAGAAAAGTGCGTGGTTTGGTTATGATATCATCTCCAGACCTGAATTGATTTTCATTTGACGTAAACTGAACGAATCTCAAATGTGAATACTATAAGCCCTCGACAATAAAACTTGAAATTGTGTGAGTTGAGAGATCTGAGAAGTGCCTATCTGAACTGAACCTGAAAGCAAGTACCATTCTCCGTATAAGTAACAAAATGCAAATCCAGCTCATTTTATACCGTTTGATGACATTGAAAATTGAAGCTCAACATTAAATAACAGCAATCCAAGGTTTCCGGTTTCCCTGAAATCTGTCAATTTGAATACATCGAATAATGCTCAAATGCTGAATTCACTCCACTCCAAAAAGTCCTTATGAATGAGAATCCGCATAATTGTGAATTCAGCCTACGAGACATGAATAATTGAATTGAGATTCAAAACAATATAAAAGTGACAGTGTGGCATTATATGAGACATTAATGCAAAAAAAGTTACCATTGATCGATATAAGGGAACAGTAAGTACACGTTTTGAACAGGAAATAGTGGAGAATATATAGGAGTTGTGTGGAATTGGTCGTAAGTCAACATCAAGATAGGAGAGCATAGTGGAGAGATACGCTGGTCGATAAGACGTAATAAAATACGTGAAAAAGGGGGAAACACGTTAGCCTGGCCTGGCCTGGTCTGTATAGGAAGTATTCTATTATATATTTATTTTTGCACATGCATGCAATGTGAAGAAGCAGGAACTTAATTTTTGAGTTAAACTCGTAAAAACGCATAGAGTGTCAGACTCCGCCGTGTTGGACAATAGGAACTGAGAAGTTGGGAAATTGAGTAAATATTCGCGTGAATGTGACAAGGGACGAGAGAAATAACTTTTGAGTGCTCCCCTAACTCCCCAAAAAACTCTGAGTAATCAAGAATAAGCCCGAGAAAGTCGTATAATTCACCACCTGGAGCAGGAAAACAAATATTGCAGAAATTCTAGCATTCTGTACCGTCTTTCGGCTTCTTTACAAGAAACGCTTAATGGACACGAACTGATCAGGTAATACATCTCATGAATCATGAATAGCTTTATTGCTTGCATGTAGTACTAGCTGCATTTTCTCAGTTGATGAGCGTTGCGAATATGAGCAGATTGGCGCTTACAAAAATCTTGCGGATTAAGAGTTTTTTAAAATTTTAGTGCTTCTATTTAGAGTTGAGTAATTTTCAATTTGCAATTGAGCATTTCGTCATAATTGAGAATTTCCACAATAGGATTTTGTCAGAATTTGTATTTTGAGATTTTATCTCATCATTTGGCAATTTCTTTATTTTTGGACTGGGATTTTATGTGTTTCTATGCATGCACAGAGTGTTAATGTACCGCAACTGCAATTTTAGTTCAATTCAAATAGAGCCGAAATGGAGCCTTTCTGGAAATTTTTTATTCGTCAACATTATCACATCGAACTCGTCACGTCACGTCACACGAAAAGCGAAAAGCAGATTGTACGAATTCATATCATTAAGATGTGGCATTTATCATTTCCCAGCGATTTATCTTTTGAAAATTCGAAATTCAGCATCAGATGCTGAATTCACTGCTTGACTAGTGTTGCGATCTAGAGTAGGACACATTTCACAGTTTTAGGTACAAAGATTTCTCGCGCATATTTGATGATGGCATGGCGGTATTTTGAAGAAGCGAATTTTAATTGGGTAGCATGGTGAATCATGACTGTGAGATACTTCATTGGATGAAATCTGGAATAGGAGATGCACATTGATCCAAGATCATCCTTGAGACGCTTTACTGTAAAAAAAAATATTGGATCGGATTGAGTCATTCTGCACAATATGAGATTTGATATTTGTAACTTTGAGATGTTAATGGGTTTGATACAATTATTAATTGGTTTTACATGGTGCCTCATATAAATTGTACAATTGACATTTTGGTAATATTTTATATTGAAAATCAGTATGTGTACTTGCGATTAAATGGTGACACTATGAATTACGAGTGTCTCTACTTGGAATCGTCGACTCCTTTAAAATATACACGAAATTTTTTCGCAAATATGAACTATGCCCTATGAAAATTTGCCATTTATATTCGATTTAACATTAAAATTTGAGTAATTCAATTTATTATTGATTTTTTTTATATCAATTCCATAATATTCAATAAAATTTCCCATTATACTCGAAAGGGAATTTCAATTGCATATTGTATACTGTTTTGTGTTGAACAGTTGGAGGTCGTTCAATATTTTAAGAAAAGCTTTATATAAGCGGAGGAGACATGTGCAATCGAGTTTACAGCAAACAATGTTAATCGCGTTAATCGTGAAAATTTGGGTTTTCATTTGCTAAGCATTTTTCGAGAAAGAGAGACACTGTGTACTGCGTTTCCTATTTACACACATCATTTCATTCACAAATTGTAAATCCGAATTTACATGGGAAACGTATGACATTTGTAGAACGCCATCCTTAAACACAATGAATTGAGTTCGGATGCCAAACTAATTGTGCTTTTTGGTCAAATTGGGAATAGAACAGGTCAGGGGTTCAGCTACTATAAATCTTCTTAAAATCTGATTTGAAGCGTTTAGATTGTACTCTAAAACCAATAACTGTTAAATTCATAAGATGAATTTTAAAGGGAAAATGTCAGTTTGTACAAGATAAGGTATGATGTCGTTTGAGTTTCTGATTTGTTTGGTATTCTGTGTAGTCGTAATAATTAAGTCTGCTCTTTGATGTTTCCTTTCAACAAGTCGTCGTCTTATCTCCTAACTACCTTGTACCTGAGCCCATTAGGGTGTGGAAGAGGTCCCATAGTTCGTGGCTCTTAATGATATGATCCCTCCATTCCCCTGATTACTCCACAGCCTCTCCAACTAATTAATTAGTAAGCATAAAACACTAGGAACAATTTATCGTTATTGTCCACTGGCTCAAAACCTATGAACATGCATGAGGACGGAGTCCAAGCTGGGAAGCTCCGTTTACAGCTGGATTATCCGCTTTTTATCCAACTTTTTTCCCCTTCACTTCAAACCCCCAAGGTTTTATGGAAATGGGAAAAAACTTGTTAATGATGAAACTCTGATTGGCTTTTCTGGGCTCAACTCGGGCTTTTCGCTAAATGTTGACTAATTTTCCTTGTTTTTCCTTAAATTGCGACCAGGAATAATTGCAATATTTTAGCAAACTTCTTGTCTTCAGCTTCTGCATGCAAATTATTTGAAGGAAATTGAATAAATTCTAGAAGAGAGCGGTTACGTACAGCACAACAGTAAACCTATCACAAAGTTTTGGCAAATATCATTTTTTAATTTTTTTAAATTTTGTTTTCGGAGGATTTTTGTTGCTCGGAATGCAGAGATGGGCAAGGTCATCTCTTATGAAAACAAAACCTAAAAAAATTGGACATTTTCTGCTTGTACCTTGCCTAAAATCGTCTTCACGAACTGGCATTTCAATTTTTAAGCAGATTCTAAATTTTCGGCGGATTTTTGCGCAGATTCGAGGAGATTCTCTGATCTCTGATGAAGACAGAATTTCTAGAATTAGACGTTTGTCTGTTTGTACTTTTGAAATTCTATGTATAACTATTTTGAGCACTGAACTGCATCTGTTAAAATTCATAAAATTCATCGTTGACCTAATTTGTTTTTAAAATTTTAAAGAACGGTGTCAAAAGAGAATCGAAAACCAACAGTAGCTTAAAGCACAGAAAGCCATGGCAAAGCCGATTTGCCTGATACCAAAAGAATTTTTTAATATTCAGAACCAGCGTGCGTTTAATTTGACGGCTGAGAAGAGGCGATGCTCAAAATGACGTGGCATGCATGACATGTACGGCATCATACTTTGCATAAGTTGAGGATAAAGTGTAATGTCAAAACCAGGTCAAACACCCGAAGCCCCTCATTACCAAGTAGCAAGAAGCAAGTCTCATTTCCCTTCCGCGTGTAAACACGCAGAAAGTGGCTAGGCTGACCAAGGAAGTTACAAGGAATAATGTGTAATTAAAACTTAAAATGACATCGTACTAGAAGCCTACGACCAAATCATAAAAATCCCATACTTGGAAATTAAAATGGTGTTTTCCATCGTGCCAAGCCAACTCAAGCGATGAATTGTTAAACTCAGAATTATCCAAACTCCGTTCCATACCACACAATGGAATTATCATAATAATGTGGAGAGATGGTTAAGTATTCCTTGGGATTTGAGTTAATTCGAATTTCCATTAACGGTTTTTACGAGCCGAGGCGGGGTGGACGGTTCCAATGAATTCCTTGAAATTACCAGAAATAAAAATCAGGTCGGTCATTCAACCCAGACGGAACAGCTTCCAAATATGTTTAATGCACATTATGATCGATGTTAATGCAAAAAAGTTCAAACTCTATGTAAATAATAAACTAATTAATTGGGTTTGAATTTACATTACATGGAAGTACCTCGTCCTGCATGACCTGACTTTATAGCGTTACTCATCAGCAATTAACGTTGCGAATTACGACGAAGCGCAGGCCCATGAGAGAAATTCACCAATTTTTTGCAAGGGAGTATCTGTGATCTGTAATCTGTGATGTGGAAAATATGATGCGACGTAGATTTGGTTCTTTTGCTCCTGATTCGAATATTTTTCTGTAATATAAGTAAAACAAGTTGAGCAAGCCTTCCTATCTCTACACTGTCTGTAATGATGTATAAGGCCAAGCCCAAAAAACTTTACTTCCAACAATATGCATAACATCTTGAAGACACAGATCGTCATCGGTCAATTCCGTCTGGCTAATTCTTCCTCGTTTGATCAAATTCTATGTGACTTAGATCTTAGATCACAACGATGTCGATTTTTTTGATTTTGCATTGTTGTGGCGCTGCTGTTTTGGGAATCGCGGGTCAATTTTCTATGTAGCTATTTTTGGTGTTGCATTTTTTGGTCTTGCAACGCTGTGTTGCAATTTATGGTTTTCAGCTTTTCAGAATTGCAGTTTTTGGTAGCAAGGTTTTTAGAATTATTTCAGGTTTTCGTTTCGAAGTTTTAGAAATTGCTATTTTTGGCGTCTCAATTTGTTGTCGCAGTTTTTGCTGTTAGACTTATCTTGGCAGAGCGATTTTGGTTTTGACATTTTTTTGGTGTTGCTGGGTTTGGCATTTGTCTAGTACTTATATTAGAATTTTTGGTGTTGCAGTTTTTAGCCTAGTATATTCCAGCTTTTTGGTTTCCAATTTTTTGGTGTTACTGTTTTTGGCATATGCTCTCGTAATTCAAGTTTTTGGTGTTGCAGTTTTTGGTATTGCTGTTTCCTGGCATTTGCCTAGTATATTGAAATATTTTTGGTCTTACTGTTTTTTTAGGATACAGCTGGTTTGTTTTGCCTTTTACAGCTTCAGATGATCCAGTTTCTAGAAAATATTGCAGTTTTTTGATTTCACATTTTTTGATCTTGATGTTTTGGTTTCACACATCAAAGCTTTGGTTTTGCAGTTTTTAGTGTTATAGATAAACTCCAAACATTTTCTATCTGAAGCTTTTGCTTAATACTAACTCTACCAAATTTAGTTTAGCTATGGCCGTAACGTCGACTTCTTAAAAGCGCTACGAAACTGAAAAATACTGGACGGGCCCCTCGTGTTTCTCAATGGTCGTAAACTGGCACGTGACCAAATTTAAGCATTGACCCAATCCCATCGGGTTGAGGCAGAATTGGCGAGGCCGAGTTGAATGTATCAAGAGAGCCAGACAGAGAGGGCACATTAGAAGTTCAGAAACTAATTCAGAAGAGATATTGGACTGGCTCTTAACTTCCTTTATCATCTCACTTTATCATGAATTGAATGAAGAGAGAGAAAAAAAACTGGATTAGGATTTGTGTAAGAAACAATTCATTATTTTTCACCCCCTTTTGCCTTCTACGAAATTATAATTCTCTTATATGCACGCCTGTTTCCCATAAATTAGGAATTGGAAACAAGACATGATCGAGTTGTTCAGATTCACGGCTCTTTTTTCTACTTTTTAATGGTTTTTGGTTTCCTATCTCCCAGTCATCATTAAAGAAATTCCTCATCTTTCAAGATGAATGCCATACCAAACTGCTTCCAAACATTGTTTTGCTGTTTTGGCAAATGATGAGCATTTTGGCTGAAATTGATTTGAAATTATTGGGTTGTACAGAGTTGATCACAAGGAATTAGTGTAATTTAATAAAATTGTGTTATTTCTAATTAAATTTGAATGATCTTGAATTCGGTTTGCATATTTTGAAATCATAGCATTTTTTTGTGTAATGTTCTTCTTACGGGAGACAACTTGTCATATTTTTAGCTGGGTTAGAAAGGCCAAAACGTGCAATATAATGTGACAAGTGGTCAGCTATAAGAAAGCATTACACGGCAAAGATTCCTATGCACAATTTCAAAATATCGTACATGAGAATTTCGATTGTTTAATGCTTTTCTTATAGGAAACAACTTGTCACATTTTTAGTTAGGTTAGGCAGTGCAGAAACGTGCGATATAATGTGACAAGTGGTCAGCTATAGAAAGAATTACACAGCAAAGTATTTCAAAATATTGTACATGACAATTCGTATTGTTTAATGCTTTTCTTATAAGTAACAATTTGTCATATTTTTAGTTATGTTAGACAGTGCCGAAACGTGCTATATAATTAGAAAAGTGGTCACATATTAAAAACAGTACACTATAGATATTCCTATGCACGAATTCAAAATATCGTACATGACAATGTATGTTGTGTAATGCTTTTCTTATGGGAGACAACTTGTCATATTTTTAGTTAGGTTGGGTTATGCCGAAACGTGTGATATCATGTGATAAGTGGTCTGCTACAAGAAAATATTGCATTATAAAGATTCCGATGTACGATTTCAGAATCTGCATTCGGTTTTTGCATTTCGTGAAATTTCAACTCGAGAATTTTCTAAAATTATGAATTAATGTCCAAATCTGAAGTATTTATTGTGAGTAGCTCTGTATATTTTGGAAAGGCGAGCCTTGATCCGCGTTGTCCATTCAAACAGAGCCCAGTGCTTTGACGCTACTTTGTTTTCCTGTTCAACGTAATCTGCGTTGAATTTGAGTTGAAAGAGATGGTAATGATAAGCAGGCGAGAGTTCAAATGGGTTCAATTAAATGTCTCAATACCAGTATGTGGTTGATTGAGACTCGGAGAATAATTATAGTTGTGGAGTCAAGAATCACAATTACGGGCTTGGCTTGGGCTATAAGGCTAGCCCTCTCCAACCCGTCCTTCGTTTGCTCTGTATTCTACCCATGTCCACATTTATCAGGGAAAATGTCAATTTTTTGGTCTCAAATCAAAGAATTTACCATTTAAGAGCCTTTAAACTGGTTTTGAAACTTCTCGGGCGTTGTCTCCATCTGAACTCTCTCTCTGGTTGAGTGAAAAAAAAATCTTACACTTTTTTGGTTTTAGTCTAGTTAAATAATTGACGTTGGAATAAATAAAAGGATCAAATGGAATAAAAAACGATAAATAAGCTCAGGAAGGGTTTTACTTACAATATATTTTCTCAGAGTGACAAACAAGTAAAAGTCGGTACCCTCCACATAAGAAAAACCGCATGCTGAAGTCGACGAGAAACTGGAATTGAAGAATCTTGCGAGAAGAATATTAAAATACTTAGTGTGACAAGCTTGATTCTCTTTTGCTTTCTTGGGGTGTAGGATTCAGAGGATTCCGGTTCGAAGTCAAAATAACAAATATTTCATTCCAACACCTCCGGCTTTACAGTTACTCTCAATTAAGATCAATGTAATGATACTCGGAGTTTAATTTAATGGACAAAAGCCATGTCAGCTTGCTTCCCATCCTGAATTATGGATATCCGATTTTTGTGCTGCTCTGGCGTCGCCGAAAAATTTCTTCTAAATCTGTTAAATTCTGAAAGTTCGTAGTAAACTAAGGTCTAATATGCAGCGTAAATGATTCCTTGATTAACAAATTGCGCAAAAATAGATTTTCAATTACCTTTTTTCGAAAATTGCAAATTTTTTGGTAGAATAAAATCTGTCTACCAAAAATATTTTTATTCTTAAATTAACACCAAGTGCTATTTCATGAAGGGTTCGAAACTGTGACAAGTTCAAATTTGCCAAGAATGGATTTTCTCTGAATATTTGCAACAAATCCGAATTTCTCAAATCTTTTAATTTAAAATTTTGGAAACAAACCAAAATTAACACCAAACAATAATTCCGGGAAGGTTCGAAAATTTAACAAATCCCAAGAATTGAATTTTGCTGAAGTTTGGCAAAAAAAAAAAAACGAATTTACAAAAAAAAAAAGTGATTTTGCGAATTCGGGAAAAATGAAAAATCGACAAAAATAGCATTTTCTCACATTTCGGTAGCAAAACCGAAAATTGCATTCCGCTGGGAACAGGAATATTTCTTACAGCATATCGCTTCCAAATTCGAACTTGCCAAACCTATGAATCCGGATTTGCCAAAACAACATTTCCCCAAATATTGATCCCTAATAAAGATTTGCCAAAACAACTTTTCCCAAGAATGACGAGCATATTTTGAATCAATCCAATAATGCCAAGAGAGGGAAAACCAGCCAGCACATGTCTTCGAAGCTACCTATGCTTTTAGACCCAAGGAACCATCATAAATTGAAAAGTGCAATATAGTGAAACTCAAGGAATTGATGCATATAAAATGTGAATTTATTGGGTTTAGGTGCAGTAAATTGTGATGGTCCGTAATGGTAATTCCTATGTAAACTTCGTAATTAATCAGTTGTTCTCTTTACTACGGGCAGAGCAGGTTGGGACAGAGCCCAGAACAATGCTTCAATTTACGAATGCTTATCAATACGTTTTATAAACAAGTATCAACCGCCTGTTCTGTTAAAAGTTGAAATTTGAGGTCCTCTGATCTGATCAATGTCTATTGTGTACGTGTACTGTCCACTTAGTTTATAATACTCACGCAACTCATGGAAAGACGGGTTCTGTTATGATTTAAGATAGAGATCTATATTTGATCTTGGGCCAATAAAAATCTAGTTAATTCCTCTTAACCTGTTACCTGCTCACCTTTTGTTTCAAAGAATATTGACACTCAATCATAGCGTGTTGTGCAGTTCTACGCGTCCTCACGTAGGATATCGTGCATTTTAATTGGTTTGACCGAATTTCTGTGGCGACAGGGGTGACTCATGGGAACCCATCTGTCCAAATGGGTTGCGCGTCTTATTTGAATTTTAAATTTATATTGTATGGCTTCTTCCGCTTTCAAAATATTTTGATTCTTAAGTTGAAAGTGAATTAATTTTTTTTTCAAGAATGCGTGAAAGAATTAATAATTTATTCACAAGTTGACACAAACTGGTGCTCGTGTGTTCCGTAAATCAGAAATAATGAGGCTCCTGTGCGAATTGAGTCGTCAATCGTTAAAACGTTGAGTGACAGATGAAGAGCTCGTTCTGAGTGTCAATGAAAAGAAACAAAAGGCTTGAGATTTGAGGTTTGGTTAGTAAATTGCAAAATTCCGGTCAGGTTTAAAAAGACGAAGAAGCCGAGTGAGAAGGCAGCCTGGCCTGTTGAACTGAGCAATAATATGTTGAGTTTATCATCCAGACTGCACCTTACACGCGGAGTCGTCTCGAATGTGCAACAATTCATTTGATTTAATGTGAGCTTCTTTCGAGAGTTGGAGATTAAATAGGAAATGATATTGTTATGAGCTGGGTGAAGATAAAGTTTATTGAAGGGAGATGCCATGACATGGACAGGTAAAAGCCCAACAAGTGAAGTCCTCCCTGCCAACAGTAAACAATATCAACATTTATACTGTGTATCTCGCACTTTTGAATTACCACATTATAATCTCAAGTAGGTAGAACGGGATTTGCATGAGAGGGAGCTTATGGAAGTATGATATCCGTAATATCGTTTCATCTGGCCAGTTTTACAATTTATTATTGAATTTTTTCATGTTAAATTCAATTTTTTGGGTTTTCTTTTGTGTTACGATACGCAATCGTTTGAAAAATTGTTTTTAGTTTTAATTTAGTTACACACAGCGGAGGCGAATGTTACGTCGAATCCGGGATTCGGCATGGTCAATGAAACTGCTAGTATGTGACACGCAGTTTTGGGAATTTGACCCAATATGACCTATATTTTGAAAATGACTCAAAGAGCAATTCTCCGTTCAAAAAACGAAATAACCCGACTTTTTTCTAAAAATTGACCAAAATTGACCGAACTATTTCTGTATTACTCGAATGTAGCTTCATTTTTTGTGAATTCACACAAAAATTCTCCAATGTTTTGTGAATTTCCAGCTACTTTTAGATTCAACTTATGTTTCTGAAAATCTTCCAAAAAATTTTGTAGTCGAAACTGATACATAGACTATGCCATTCGTGTTCACATGTGTGCAATACTGTACTGTGCACTTGAAATACGTATTTTTTAATTCCACAATGAAGATATATTAGTTGAAAATCCACAACATTAAATTATATTCGCGCACTGCTGTTGACGATTTGCAATTTCTCAATTCTTTCGGATTTTCTGGCGTGCCCCTTTTTGTACACAAGAACAAAAGTGTATTAAGTGTATTAGTAATTTGGAAAGAAAATGTAACATTTATCTGTTTTAATTGACATTCATTTAATGGATCGAAAATACAAATATCAGCCGGTGAAGATACGTTGATTTAAATGTATCCAATCATTTAGATAAGGAAATGAGTGAATTTCACTCTACGGTTCCGATCCCGAGCTGCCACCGAAAGCTTTTTTTAATCCAAGACGAAGAGAAAATAAGGAGAAGCAAACTAAGCATAATATGAGTAGGTATACATGAAAAAATGTGAGAAAACTCGTTCTTCAAGTTTTTCTACATTCAATTTGGTGTATTTGGACGGACTGAGTTGAAAAAAGTGAAGTTTGGTAGTTTTCAGTAGCCAGAGAGCCAGGAGAAGAGGTATGGCCAAAGCAGGCCAGGAAGGTATCACATGGAGAAAGAAGATACTGTTTGATGTTTGTGGGTGCACTCTAAATTCTTATACGAAGAGGACCTTTCCCTCCTACTATGCATGCATAATATTAATTTCCCTATTACTTCACATTCAGGCCTCCACTGGTGCAGATGTGGTGTGGATGGAAATCATTAAGGAAGCTAGGAAAACCAGTTGAGATAAGAGCGGTGATCAGCAGGGAGACTGAGAAAATGTTCTGTCCAACATTTTAGGTAATGTGTGGCAGGTGATTGAGATTAGGAGGAAATTTTAAACTGTCTCAATAGTGAGACTAAAAGTCGAGAGTTGACCTATTCGGACTACTATGTCAGCGAATAACGGAAATACAGCGAGCTGCTGGTTATGTATCAAGGAAATTTCTTTATTTTCACGAATTTTTGACAACGTTTCTGAATTTCTACGAGTTTTTCTCGATAATTTTCGCCAGTTTGCCAATTTCGCCAAATCATGTTGAAATAAAATAAAATTGGGCATAGAAATCGTGGTATCGATCGTTTTGTTTTGTGTTAAAGCGAGTATCTTTGACACGTGTAGCTAAATCTGTTGTCGCTTTGGGTCAAAATGGGCAAAATCAATTTTGTTTTTAAGAAAATATGGCCAAAAGCAATATTTTTCATGTGTTGTTTAAATTTAAATCAAATTGGCCTTTAAATCACTGATTTTGGCAGGATTTCTGTCAAAACTGCTTGAATTTGGCTCCATCTGCTAAATATTGCATTTTAGGGAAATTTTGATCGATTAGGTAAAATGCATTCACATTTTAACTAAGATACTGAACGGCCAAAAGAAAAATCACTTTTCACGCCGTATTGTTTTTGCTATTAAATTTAATTTAAATACAACTTATTCCAATTTGGATTAGTTTCCCTCTCTTCAGCCAAAACTACTTGGTACCACATAACCTCATAACAGTAGCGCGTTCAGAAGCAATATTTTTTGTTTTATTTCAATTTAAATAAAATTGACCTGTAAAAGTACTGTTTTAGACCTTAATTTCTGTTGCAAAAATGCAATTATGGACAGATCTATTTCTGTAGGTCACATTTTAGGCAAAATTTCCACGTTTTACATAGTCGAAATCAGTTGCCTGATCCGAAAATTAAGGCAAAAGCCAAGATTTCTTGGTGCGTTTAAATACGAGTCTTAATTATCTCAAAACTCACAACAAAACAGAATACAAACCTCAAGTGTATTTGAGTGTAAAATTATTTGAAGAGACGAGGTTCCCGGAGGAAATAATTCAAAGATTACAAGGGCCTTGAGCCAAGGTCTCCGGCGCAGGATCCCATCAAAAGGAGATGCTGTCAGGAGATTTTGGGTTTAAAAGTACCAGAAACAGTTTTTTTTTATTTAAGTCTCTCGAACTCGTCTGTCTTCTCTAAAAGGGAATCCAAAGAAAATGAATACAAATTGCTACGTTTTAAGGCTAGAAAAGTTGAAGGGAAGAATAAAACCTGTTCCAGTTTTTCTGCTTTTTTATGTATTTGGTTTCTTCGTGGTAGTTTTACCTCCTTTGCCTTCATCTGATCTTGTCTGCATATGCATGGACTGGAGGGAGACAGGATTATATTAGGGAACATTCCCTATTCTTCTACTCTGTATTTATTTCATTTTATCCTCAAGACTTACGTTTCCATTAAAAAATCCAAAGACGAAAGGGTTAATCTCCGTTCATCCGAGAAAATGTACCTTCACGTTATCATCTTCTTCTGGAAAATCTGTCTTTAGTCTTCTCAAATTACCTGTCCAAACCGTTCACGGTCAATTCGACCGTTCTCGTTGACCCATTCGATTCAAAGCCGAAATTCTGAGACCATTCGTTGCAATCAGCTCAGTACACCTTCACCCCTACTTTTAAAACAAGACAAAATGAGTGGAATGAGGTAAGAAAATTACTTTTTTCCAGGACAGACACTCTACATTTATTTTGTACGTGTGTACGATAAATGTGAGTAATTTTTATACATTTCCCTCCTAATATTGGACTTGGCCGGAGGAATACAACCGAAGAGTCCAGAGGAGCAGACAACAAAGCGAGCATTAGAGGGTTGAATGTTGAATTGAAACTTTAAAACATTGAGGAGTGGACGCAGATGTTCCATTTTCATTTCCTACTATAAAAACCTAGTTTAGGCCACCAGGATTATTATTATGACTCTCCCGGATCTGTTTTACCTAATAGAAGGTGAGCGGAAAGGGATTCTTGCCTCAAGTTTGCCATAAGGGGTGAGGAGTGCATCACACTTTAAATTGAGTTTGTAAATTTGTCTCATGTTGTATGTACGTAGCACGTAGTTTAATATACATGATAGAGAATTTTAATGTACGCGTTTTTCACCAGTTTCTGGAAAGGCCGTGAACGTGATACGTGATCCGTTTTATATTGCATATAAATTCATAGCTACCAGTTTAACTTAATACTTTTTTATTCTTTTTAAATTGAATTTTAGTTTTGACAACAAAATTGGTGAACCTAGAAAATAAACGCCATTACGTCATCATAGAACTATAATTTGAAGAATTTAACATTTTAAAATCTATAAAACTGTTTTTGCAAATGGTTGCGCATTCATTAAATTAAAAATCGGTATTTTAACACGGCTAGCGCTTAGTTCCACAGACAGTATTGATTGATTGATTTATTTATTGAACCCTGAATTCAGGTTGTTAGTCTGGATTTGGTGAATACACATATTTCACGACATCATCGATACACGA
>JAQFXZ010000387.1:0-20626 GCA_034694025.1 Ceratophysella scotica | reverse complement strand
TATTTCCTGCACCTTCGCACCAAAATTTGTGTGCATGGGCATTAGGCGAATTTATGTAAACAGATTCTAAAGTCGCATCCTGGCCTAAATGTGAACTAATCCGACTTAAGGATCAGATTTTCAAAGTGAAAGCGTTCTTGGAACTTAATTGAAAGGGATTAGGTAGGATGAGAAGACCATCAACTGCTAATTAATTAGAGATCAGTTAACGAGCGAGTGGGATGGGAAGTCTCTTAAACCCTCGTTACTCTTGTCGACGGCTGCTGATCACAATCACAAGTTAACAAGTCACAAAAATGGTTGGCGCAGAGAAAGTTCGATTTGCAAGCAGAGAATCTGGGCAGACTGTTGGTGAAAGGCTTTCATTATGCAAATCGAAATCCATTAGAGAAATTGAGGAGAAAGTCGCTTCATACAGAGTCAGACGACTCAAGATGACAATGCATTTCCTTACACATTGACATAAACAGAAACTACATAGAAACGTATATTCCAGCATTTCGTCTCAAAAAGTCATGAAGATTTGAGTGAAACATGTACTGCATGACATTTTGCAATTAGAAATTATTTGATTGTTGATCCAAATACACGATCAAGCTGACTTTAATGAATTTCGATGGTTTAAAATGATTGCAATCACGTCACGATTGCAGCATAATTTTTTTTAGTTTTATGTTTAATTCAAATGTAAACTGCTCTCAGCAAAACTGCAGGGAAAGATCTGGAAAATGGGGAAAAAATTACGGATATTTAAGTCATAAAAATAAAATCTGCTGCAATATTTTAAGCGTTTTTTGATTCAACACATAAAATACGACCAAAACAACTGTCCAACGTCTATGAGTAACGTCATTTAAAAACTTCTAAAAAGTTCCAATAACGTCATTATCCGGAAGTGCCAACAACCCAATCGAAAGCAGAAGCCAAGACGAGAGCAGAACTCATGTATTGAGTGAAATTAATGGGAGGAGCGTATGAAGGCGCTCGATGCTCGATGCCATCCTACCGCCAACCACCTAAATCCATTAAATCCAATGACAGTAGTGGTGAGGCTGAGGGATGAGAAGCTTTTACTCCAAACTAAAATATATGGCCTTGACACGGAACTCACTAACACGTACTGATGAACCTAATTCAGTTTTCCCCGCTCTTAATCCAATCAAAAAGTCCGGAATGGGCACAGCCAACAACAACTCTGCTCCCATATTGATTTCAGATGAACGGTTTAGAAAAAACTTTGGAATATGGAATATCTGTAAATGCAGTGTTCGAGCATATTTAGGCTTTGTCTCGCTAAAAGGCTTGAATTAAGGGCATTCTAGACCTTATGCCGCAGGCCCCTGTGCCGATGCCCCGAAAGGGCGGTGATTCCAGTCGAAAATTTTCACCTAACCTAACCTACCCGGCCTTGGTGAAAATGTTTCTGGTGTCTCTATTTTTTGGTGTCGCTGTTTCTGGTGTTGGTTTTTTTGGTGTTGTGGTTTTTCTGTCTTTGTTTGTGGTGTTGCGGTGTTTCTGTCGCTGTTTCTGGTGTCGCTCTTTTTGTGTCGCTATTTCTGGTGTCACTGTTCTTGATGTCGCTGTTTCTGGTGCCGCGAAATTTTTGTCACTGTTTCTGATTTCGCTGCTTTTGGTTTCTCATATTTTGTCGTGGTTGTCTGGTTTCGGAATTCTTGTGTATTTGTTTCAGCAGTTGCTGTTTTCGTTTCGCAAATTTTGTCCCTGCTTTTGGCTAGGCGATTTTTGTATTGCTGTTTCTGGTGTCGAAGATTTTGGTTTCGCAGTGTTTGTCGCTGTTTTTGGGTGTCGCGGTGTTTGTGTCACTTTTTATGGCACCTGTTTTGCTACTGCTTCCGTTATCGGTGTTTTTGGTATCGCAGTTTTCTGCGATCTTCGTGTCTTCGTGTCGCGGTTGTTAGTGTCGCGGTTTTATGGTGTCGGGGTTCTTGTGTCGTTGTTTCAAAGTTGCTTTTTTCGTTGCCGCGGTTTTTGATGACTTTCCTTTGGGTATCGTCGTTTTTGCCTATTAAGCTTTGCCGGAACGTTGAGGATTGTCTATGTCCTTGGGCATAAGGTTCTCAAACGGAATGGAAGGACGCGATTCCAACCGAGAGTACAAAAGCTCGTTGATTGCACTCCAATGTAAACATAGAGATACAGCTGTGCCAAGAATGCAGGACACAAAGTGGGACAAAAATGATGGTCCAAATTGATATGAGGTGGCTAATGCAATATGTTGCAGACTACAGCGTTAAACCGGGTTGAAATGGCGTCTCGCAAATCACATAACAGAAACATATGAAAGGCATTTTATTTAAAATTCAACATTCAGCGTTGAACAAAAGTAGCAACTTATCTGGCCTAATTTACCAAGTGAATCGGCTGAACAAACTAACCAGATTATCCACAGACATTCCAAACTCAGTAACACCGAGTATGTTCTATCTTCCTTTATGGTATAATAAACTGAGCTGCTCGAGTACATAAAATCTGGGTGGAAACAGGAAACTGATTGTGTTTTGGCCTCGTACTCATCCATGTTTCTCCCTGAGCAGGATATTAACAAGATAGCCTCATGTCTCGTCGAGATGGAAAGTGACTTTATACAGGATGACTCGGGTCCAACTTCGACCAAATGACGGTCTCGTAGGAAAATTAGACAGATATTTATGTGTTTCAATTTCCGTAGCGTTTACACAAATATTTATGTTGAATTCATCCACGCAAAAGATCCTCTTTCGCCTGATAATTCGGTGTTTGGTCGACGAATAGCCAACGACATACTTGTCGTATCAGCCAAAAAGCGCGATACAAGAAGTGCGACACCAAATAACGCGACAGCAAAAAGCGCGACACACAAAAAGGGCGACACCAAAAAGCGCGACACGAATTATGTTAGGTTAGATTAGGCTAGGTCATCCGAGTGTCGCGCTTTTTGGTGTGTCGCTCTTTTTTATGTCGCGCTTTTTGTGTCGCCTTTTTTGGTGTCGCGCTTTTTGCTATCGCGCTTTTTGGCTGGAAGCCTACTTCCTACTTGTACTGTACATGCTAAATTCCAGTAAAATCCAGAACTCACCCTGCACCTCGTATCTCTGCCCCTAGTAGTTAATAACAGTGAGGCGACATTGGCGTGAACTGAGGCGTAAGCGAGAGAGATATGTGTCGAGTTGAGGAAGAAAGAGTGCAGAAATTTATGGCAAACTTTCTCTCTTGCATTCGTTGCAGAAGGAAATAGGGATTTTGGGGAGAACCAAAGCCCGGGCCTCTCGTACCTTGATACCGTGTGACATAAATAATGTTCTGAGCCTTCTCAATGTCTCGGGTCATTTCTTCCCGTTCCACGGAGTTCAGTGTGTTCGGGTTCGGGCTCAGCGGGTTCGGCGCTGGACGGATATTTTATAGAACCAATTTAAATGCAGTACTGCCAGTGTCCGTTAGGGAATCTCATGCGGGGTGTATGCAAAATACACCTCACGTATTTGATTCATTATTTGTCATCCTCTTAAAAATAGTAGACCGGAAAACTGGGATGCACAGCTCTACCTTGAAATTCTGCCAAGAAAGTCCAGAATCAATATGAAGCATCGGTAAAAGGGTTGCGACAGGATTGTGTTGTTTTTATCGACAATTTTCTGAGCATTTATATTATGCAAGCCCCTCGCACTAGAAATTGCTACACATTTCTAGGATTTAGTCTTGAGATGCCCGAGCTGGAAGATCTCAAAGGACTTCCAATGCTTGCCGAAATAAAATAAAATTTCACAGAACATGCTCGTCGTATGCTCCTCTGGAATAGTACAATTGACACGGGTTTGAATTGGAAAGAAATGTTTCTGGCTGGATTTCAAACTAGAGAAGCACGTATAAACCGCTTAAAGTACGTATTTCATTTTTCACAAGTATAGGGAAATATAAGCGGCTTAAGGAATAATACAAGTGATTCATAACCATGTACTCGCTCTACCACTCGATTCCGCGACAATTGGGCATCTGAAACGGAAGTGGCAACAGCTGGGTATATACGAGTATGTTGAACTCTGCCTTAGGTTCGATTTTACTACACAGATTTTCATTTAATATTTTTTTTATATTTTGATATTGAACCTCATATAAATCATAGGGCTGCCGCGTTTCGTTTCGTTTCGTTTATGGACTGAAACGTAAACGAAACGAAACGTAAATTAAACGAAACGAAACGAAAAGTGAAACGCGCTAGAAAAATCAACTGTTAACTGCTTTTAAAATATGAAAAACCATTTTATTTTTCTGAATTTCACTTTTCCCGCTATCCCATAGCTCGTTTTCGAAATTTTGATTCTTTTATTTTGAAATTTATGACAATTTTGAATTGAAGGAGTCATACGGTATGAAACGGCGCTTCACGTTTCGTTTCGTTTCGTTTACACTATGAAACGTTAACGAAACGTGAAGCTATTTCGTTTCGAAAATTGTAAACGTAAACGAAACGAAACGTAAACGCCGTTTCGTATGAGTTTAATAAACGAAACGCGGCAGCTCTATAAATCGGTTACATAATTCTGAATTCTTTTGGAAGCTTCTTCTGTAAGTTATACTTGGTACACATGCTTGGGACAATTATTGTCCGTACTGCTATGCTGTTGTACGTGTAAGCTCCTATTGCTCATTGATATTGAAACACTAAAAGAGCAATCGGAGAAAAATGATTTAGAAGCAATGAAGACGTTTAGTATACAAATGAACTGGATGTATGAGCAGCTATGAGTCTCTGATCTTAGTCGATTTAGAAGATTGGCTTTGGCAATTAAACTTGAATGGCTGGGCCAAGTTGGCACTCTTCAAGCTTCGTTTTTGTAGAACTTGAAACATTTTCCTGTTGAATTTGGGTTGAGAGAAAGAATAGAAATTCTCTATTTATCTTGTCTCATCCCAGATGAATGCTAGACTCATTGGACTAATGCTTTCTCTTTGTATGCGGCACATTGTGGGGTCCTAGCACTGGCTTGGCAGAAGGCAGTGGCAGAATTCGGGATGAGTGATGATGATAGTTTTCTGTTTCGTTGTATGGACCTTTTCGCTGGACTCTCGTCTTCTCTCAGGGTTGTTTTCCGGACATGACACATGACTTGGAGTAAAGTGCTTTTATGAACACGGACACGTTAGTAGGAAATATGATTGAAACTATGTACAGTAAAAAAAATCAACAATTTAGTTTTTGTTAAATTACCCAATTTCGTTTTTTGGCAATTAGCTAATTACCTTAAGCTACACGCTCAATGCTCAGCTGATGCACTTCTTAATAGAAAACATTGCAATCTGAATTTGCTGTAAATTGGAGGAACAGTACGGACAAACTCGTACGCACTGAAAATGGTCAAAAAATGCAACCATAACATGCAATAAAAACAGTTTCTATGAAGAAAGACGGATTTGAATATCGAAAAAGTAAATTCCTGGCACAGAAACCCGCCAGTCAAGTGTAAAAATGTAAAAAAAAAATGCCGTGAACATTGATTTTTTTTTTTGAAATTTCAAAACAATGGGCTGCTAAGAACTTTTAAACCTGCCAATCTTTGAATAAAAATCCAGCACAACAAATTATTACTTTCAAATATTGTCGACATGTGCAGTAAAATTACAAAAGTATGCTCAAAACGAACATATATGCGTCAAAACTAGAACAACATCCAAGTATGCAAATTCACTGGAAACTTACGATATGCTAAAATATGCAGTGTAAATTTTGCATATTGGAACCAGGCCCGTGTGCATCTTTGAGATTGTAAATTTTTAAATAATCTGCAGCGAGTTACCAAAAATTTTGAAGATTCTAAAAAAATTTTCATTGTCGAAGTCCTTGTGTAATTTAATCAGGATCCACACGTTACATGACGCTTTACGAAGCTCAGCGCTTAATTTGAATAAATCGCGGGTTGACCCTACTTTTCGCTTCGCATCCGCGGCGTCACTCAAAAACAAAACCGTTTTTTGTATACCCAACATCATACAATTATGTAATTTAAACGGAGTCAGAAATTACAGATACCTACTAAGACTCAGAGCAAGTAGCCACTTAAAATTTTGTAAATTTCTCCAACCCTGCTTCTGACCATTTCCAGCTCAGCACTTTTAATGGTTTCTAGTTTGAGTTCTAGAGAACCCAAGAGGCCCAGTCAGCCTAATGTGTCTAATAATTTCATTTCCTTCCTTCCCAAGTCAAACCAATCAGTTGGGTCTAACTAATTTAGTAGTTGCAGGAAGGAAGCGCTTCATCTAAACAAGCTTTAGCATCCCATCCCCGTCATTAAGCTTCATGTTCTTTTGCACCACTGTGTGGATACTTTACGTTCTGCATGGCTGTCCACAGCGAAATGACCAACACTTGGTACGCTATGAACTCGGACACATGAGAAAAGCTAATACATTTTCTTAATTTTAAAACGGTTGTCCCCGGCATATTTAGCGTATAAATTTGTCGTCTAATTTTTGCATTTAAATTTTTTTGGGTCAAATTGCTACGAAGATCATTGTGGTTCAAAGCGTTGAAGGGAGTTAAAGTGAATGTTAATCACTCTCTCCATAAAATTTAGAACTGAACGAGGGCTGTTCCACAAGCTACCGTTCATTTTTGGTAGCCTTTAAGCAGATTAAAGTAAATGAAATTGAGCTGGAAATTTCGCCACAGGTTAAATAATAACTTAGCTACCTACATCTTTGCAAAAATTGGGCAAACTATTTTACGTATATATACTATTTTCATAACTTGTCAAAAATATTGTTCTTTGCTTGAAAATTTTCCAAAATTCTAACATCTTTGATTTCTATGTATTTTTCGTCAACTATTATCAAAGCTGAGCAGCCATGGAAGGCCATGTTTTTTGTAAACATTTTAAGAGGTTACACGGAGAAGTAGAGGCTAAGTCAGAAATAGCGGGACTTCAATTATGACATTTTAAGCATATTCTGTAATAATCGTATTGCTTTCACAAGTATTAATTAAAACTTGCTTAGGCACCAAAGAAAAAGCCAGTAAATTAAGTAGGTAATTGAAAAAATGTGATTCGAAAAAAATAGCAAAGACGAATTTTTACTAAAATTGTTACAAAGACGGTCGATATGGACATATTTTTGTCAATTTATGGATCAAATTCAGTTACTGCGTACTCTTCAGCTGAATTCAATTTCATTTGTTTCACAGCTTATGATAAATATACGGAAATTTACGAAACAAACCTTGTATCACACGTACTTGTACACGTGCAAGCTCTGCTTTCTGTTGTTAAGAGCAACATCATTATTGGAAGTATCATCCTACGCACTACGCAGAAGAGAAAGTCGAAATGCACGAAACGCTACAACGCAACTTTTCTTTTACAGAAGATACCGATACCCGAGGTGATTCTTACTTTCACCCATTGTTCAATTTTCATTGAACATGTATTTGAAACAGGCCATGGCTTGCCCCTTGATCTATTTTGTCGCCAGAAGAGAAACCAAGACAACCTGACAACATGAAAAAGGAGGAAATTCCAAACGGAAATTAAATACGAGGAAAATAAGTTTGATTTCTGAACGTCGTAGGAGTTCAATCTTAACTCAATTTCATCTCCCTCAGAAGAACCTGAACATCTCGGCCAACCACAGCCAATCTCTCCTCGGATTACAATTTCCACCTCCTCATACGCTTCAAGCCTTAGAAATGGAAGTAGGTAACTGCGAAGTAGGAAGAACTACAAGTAGATGTTGATTCAAAGTATCAAGTGTTCATATACACCATCATGTTTTCAATTATTGTGTTTTTCCAAAGAACTTTTAACGAAAACTTTGTACCAAGTAATTTGTCGAGGAGCTCGGACTTGAATTTGTCCTTGGATTTCTCATTCTCATCTCGAGCAATGGGCATTTATCAGGTATCAGGTACTATACAGAGTGCCCCAATCAGCAAGCGAATTTTTCGAATTTCGCGTACAACAATCAGAGACAAATTACGTGGTACACATTGATAGCACTGTACAAATATAATCCAATAAAGAAATCTGAGCTTTAAACAAAATTTTACTACGTGACATACCTTTTTGTGTGTACCGTGAAATTCGAAAATTTCACGTTCTAATTGAGACTCTGTATGTGGTAGTGTATGTATAGCGCACAATCTATTGTCGCCAAAAAGTTCTACTAAAGAAATATCTTAACTCTCATGCTCTTTGCATTGTGGCTTTGAAGAAACCCTTCTTGAGGGGAGTATTACTCGTACGTTCTAATTTCAGGCCCTCAGGAAGGCTTTTTTTTCAAAAACCAATACGCAAAGAGTACGGAAGAGCTGGCGACTATGGATTGAACGCTATATGACCACGTTTGTTTGTTTAGCTATGTTTTTGTAGTTTATTGGGCCGGACTTAAAGTAACTTCTGATCTGATGAGAGAAAAAATTAATTATACATTTAGAGGCGATATGGATATGTGACAATATATACAATCCTTTATTCAGGCTTCCACACATTAAAGATTTACATACCATGATAAATAGTTGATTTATAAATTGAATATTTCGTTAAATTCCGCGGATGGAGGGATTGTCGCAAGAACACTAGCAGCGTTTCCACGCTGAATGGCAATATGGATATGTTGACAAGAACGAAGAATCGTTCTAGAATCGTTCTTGGAAAAGTTATAATTTTAGAAAAAGAAGGACAGAATGATATTGGCGTATGATAAGCTTTTAAAATATTGAGTCTATATTGGAAGCACGAGGGTGATTTTCCAAATTGACTCAAAAATTTGAAACAACCCTCGCACCAACGCAATGCTGATTTCTTACTCAATTTTTGTCAAAATTTAAAAAAAAAATCAGTTAAAACTATAAAATATATTGAAATGTAAAACCTCCTGTGTCCATGCAAGTTAATTTCAAGGCCCAATTTCATGATACATATCTTGAGCCTGGGCTCTTTAAAACAATAGCCTTATTTCTGGAACCACCCTTTATGACTTTTCTTGTAGACAATGCAAGAGTAGTTTAGGATTTTTCCAAGCTGCCATGATGAACCTAAAATTCAAATGATGGCAGATGGATGAGGCGATTTTGACATGACACGTTTGATGATATTTTTGGATAAGGATGCTTCCAAATCCGAATGAATTTATTTTTGATAACTACATATAGTGTTTTGCAAGTTCCAAGCACTACTTTCCACAACAAGAAGTAGCTATTCATCAGCTAAAGTTAAAAGCTAAAAATTCATTTCAACTCAGCTCACCCAGAAAAGTTGAGCACGAGCCGAAGAAGTGCTGAGCCCAATAAAGGGATGACTTTTCTGAATTCAGTCACCAAAACTACAGCCACGAGTCAAGTTCTCTTCCTCTTGTTTCACTTTTTTCTTCTTTACTTTTTCTCTCGGTAAGTTGAGTTGTTACTTTGCCAAACAAGTTTTGTTACATAATATCACATGAAGGGTTGACGGGAGAAGTTCGTGTTTCACACGAATTCCCTTCCAATTTCAATCTCAACTCGAAAACTTTCTCTCGTCCTGCCAACGCGTTTGAGCCACGCTTCTTGTTTTCAGGGCTTCTCTGCTAAACTGTTTTATAAATCAACAAATAAAACGGGTTTTATACATTTTATTGAGTTCGACAATATACATATATGCCATACACACTATTGAAATTGACTCAAATGTTGCAGTATGGGGTTCCAACTTTTTGAATAGTTTCTCAACTTCAACTGGTAGTTTTAAATTATGCGTTAAGCCGAAGGATCGGGTGAAAAAACTCTTTTCAAATTTGAATTTGAAGCTGAATGCTCAGGCGTCGCTTTTTTTTAAGATTTTCGCACAAACAAAAACAAAAAGTTTCAAAATTCAAAATTACAGAGTTGTGTTGCAATTTTTATGTTTACTGAATGTGACACCTAATAAAACTATTTTTATGTGTTTTTCTGTAATTCTTAATGATTTAGACATTAGAACTTGTAAATGAAGTATTGTGAGCTATACGTACCTCTGAGTTTAAGATCAAAGCGAAGCTGAAAGCCTGCCTGGTAGTACTGATAATGAGATGTGCTCCAGTTTTTTGTGCGAGGATATGATTAGAGCTGGAATGAGATGAAAGGAGAAAGCTGAATGAAGACGGTTCTAATGATATCTCAAAGTTTGTATTTGTTCCAAAATCCAGAGTTGCCTGACTCGGCGTTTGTTTGGATGCTGCTGTAGAGTTGGTGACTGGGCTGATCAGTTGTACGTTGACAAGTCCATGGTTGGCAGAGGACTGAAGCAGAAGCGGAGAGCAAACTCGGCAAAAAAATAGTCCAAAGACGGAGAAAGCTCCATGCAGACCAACTTTCACTCTGGGAAATCAATGGGACCCATTCTGACCAAACCCAATCCAGCGAAACTCAAATAAACACACAACGGGTCCATTTTATTGCCCGTCATGTTCCGATATTTCAAGATTTCGGGCACCATTTTATTTTCTCAAAATTAAACACATTCTATATGATCCGGTTTGACCAATTAAACTCGCAACATTTACTGCGTATCACCACGTTTTTCAGACAAAAACGCATTTTTGCAACGAAAGCACAGTATTTAAGCTAAAAAATGCGTATGAGCACTGCCCCGTATATGGTGTTACGTGGCGATTCGTCGTATTGGTTATCCATCTCAGTTCCTAATTAAATTGAATATAAATTTTCCTTAAAAGGCGCCCAGAAGCTGAGAGTGATACGTAGCATCAAAATTGGTGATATACACTTCAAAAGGAATTTATATGGAATATCGAATACCATGACCTATTTTTGCGAATAGCGACAAACGTGTTGTCGTAATGGGCTTCGAATTTTTGGGAAGAGAGAACGAGAAATATGTCCGTTTTCCGGGATGAGATTCCAGCCTCTTAGCATCACACTCTGCTCCAGTCCAGCCAATACACTTCATTCCTTTTCCTGGCCAGGCACACAATTCCGAATAATGAGATCCTTTTTCTTGATAAGAGGGGCGATCGATTTAAATTCCAAGCTTATTGTCCCAAAGTCTCAATGATAGGCCGAGGTCAATGGGAATTTAGACCATTTGCTACATCCATTCTCTAGATTTAGTCCATCAAATCCAGAATGTTCCATTCCACAGTATTACAACGGCTAAACATCTTCAAACCCAGAGTTTAAAGATTTGACCGTTTTATAAAGTGGAGATACGGTTCCGTTAAGCTGAAGTATATTTGGGGTGTCTTAGATGTCTTAGTTTGACTCGGTTGTCCAGGATCTGGACCAAATAATTGGGCTCAACGAATGTGGAGTGGAATGTGTTTAGCACGTGATTGTTATAGGGTCGACTTACTCCGGGAGTGGATGAACAGGAATCAAAATCAAAATAATTACGGTGTTTTATTTCGATTTAAAAGGTGCAATTTCGTCAACTTTACATTTTTTTATTTTGATTAAGGAAGGATTTGTAGATTTCATTGTCTGATCTGATCAATGAGTCGTCATTTATCAATTGGATTCTTAATTATTTCTGTTACTCCCAAGAAAATTCAAGGTTTTACCAAATCGATATTAGCGAATTTGATCCCGAATCGTAGGAAACACTGGATGATAAGATGGCAAACTAATTTTTGATGAGCGAGAATGAGTAGTCATTCAATAGTTTGACGAAACATTGACTGGGCGAGACGACGCATCACCTAATCTTTTAACTTCGTTCTGATTATGTAAATGTTAGTACCAGAGCCCGGAATATTATATTGTATACAATTTTATTTGTACCACTGCTTAGTTTTTGAAAGTGACTAGAGATCATTTGCGGGATATTTCAAACAATATGTCAAAAAATTTGTGTTGGGTTGATATGAAGGATTTATCAAACCAACAGCTTGCAGCCTTCTTCAAATGAAAAACGCATGGCATCAGCCGCTCCTCAAAATTACACGTTAACTGTGGTGAGCATCGAGCATACGCTAATATCGAATCCCGGGCATTTCGTCGGGGGACAATTCTCCTGCAACCTGTATCGCCGTGGGTATTTCGTCGATAAAAAAGGACATTTTGCCGTCTCAAATATTTTTTGAATGTATGAATTTATTTTTGGCTAGGGGAGTTTAAAATTATTACAAATTTCATGGGCAATATAGTTAATTACATAATGTACATGGTTAACTGGCAACACCGGGATGCATCTTTACGTCAACCGTAGCTGTTAACAGGTTCTGCGGTTTGTCCCGAGCCGATGGCTCGAAAGGATGAGATGCGGCCAACTCTTTGAAGCACTTCGTGTTTCCCGTTTTAGATGGCCGATGGAAAATACGAAGTGTGTACTGTACTTTATAGTTTCTTGAAACAATAGCGAACTCAACTTTGCTCTACCATCACAACCTCAACTATAAAACCTCCACCAATCTGTTTCAATACTAAATTCACACTACGTGAATTAAACGTATTGTAAAAAATATTCCTCCTAATTGCTCTTTTGCCTCTTTGTCTCGTTCTCGTGATTTCTTTGTAATTTGGTTTTGATGTCGCCATGATGTCGTGTAAAATTTCAACAGGATACGTGTATGAAAAGTCAATGTTTTTGCACAAAGCTTATTTTGAATTTGCATAGATTTGCATAAAAATTAGTCTCGGCGAGTTGTACGTACTAGCCTATTTTAATTGAGCGAAATATCCTCGCGACGAATTGCCCATCGACAATAAAGGTCGCCGGCGGATTGTCGCCCGTCGAAATGTCCGCGAACCATTATCGTCTACAAACCAGAGCGTGTAACATTCAAGGAAATGCTTAGTAATTGACAGGGTACCTCTGCTGTGCTGTTTACTGTAATTATCATAGTGCACAATCAGTTCAGTACTGCCCGTATAAGTAACTTCATAGAATCTGAAATTGGATATTTCCACTTTCGGGTTCGGGTCGCATGGAAAAATACATACATAGAGAACAGACAGAACGTCATAGACAGACCCGGTTTGCCTGACGTGAACCTGGCAGTAATGAGCTTCACGATGCGAATGACCAATCATATTATTTTCAACTTTCAACCCGTTCTCCTCCCAATATCATTTATTGCTAGGTCTTCCTGATCCTGATCATCATTTCATTCAGGCAGAACTGTAAAGTATTACGGAGTCAGCATTGGTAATTTGAACGTCAGACAAGCGGACATCCATAGTCCAATCCAAATTGTACTCACTCAGTCGTTTCGTTGATCGTGGATGAGAACGTCAATTTACATTACAATTTTGAATTCTTATACTTGAACAATGATTCGGTGAAACCTCTGCTCACCTGTCATAACGAAGATCTATACCTTACGTTCAGTTGAGATGTAATTTGGATGTCAAAAAAAAGTTTCAACGTCGTTATACGAGGGTTTCTTGAATAATTTTGAGCCGTTTTGTTTCTCCCATAATTTTAACAGATTACAAGTCATAAACCTTTAATTTTGCGTGTAATGAACTTTGAGCACACTTATTCCGATTATGCGACAATTGAGCGGCGACAATTGGGCGGGCGACAGTTGGGCCGCGACAATTGGGCGGGGCGACAATTGGGCGGACGACAGTTGGGCGGCGACAGTTGGGCGGCAACAATTGGGCGGCGACAATTGGGCGGGCGACAATTGGGCGGGAAGAATATTAGGAAGTTGTAGGGTCGAGAGCATTCAATAATTTACTGCAAATCAATGTGTTGCTTGTTTGTTTTTGTTCAAATTCATTCATATTGTATTTTGTATTCATTCTGCATAGACCATAAATTGTCTTCAAATCCGATTTAAATCATGAAAGGATGCAGGAGATTTAAACTTCATAGGTACAATAGGATACATCACTATTAAATCTAAGTTCAGGGTGATTTAACTACCGGCCGGGCCGCCCAATTGTCGCCCCGCCCAATTGTTCCCGCCCAATTGTCGCCTTACGCTTATTCCATCTGGGTTTGGATTTTTCATTACCTTCAGCGTAGAAAGATTCGGGTTTTTGTAGCAACCAGCTTTTAGCGACGTTTTTAACCTTTGCCTCGGAGGAACAGGATTTCTTTCTCGAGCGGTTCTTGATATTTGGGAACAAATGGAAGTCACACGGGTTCAGATTGGGATTGTGACTGTATAGGTTGGCTGAGTGAGTTGGAAGAATGACGAATCCAAGCTCCCCAATCACGAATTAAGAAAATTTTGAAGTATGGGTTGACGCGTTTTCATGAAAACCGTAAATCTCGTAGGTACTTCCACATATTTTAATGCTTATTCTTGACTGCATCAAGCAATTCTCTCAATATGATTCGGCATATTTAGTTTCAGTCATCGTTTCAACTTTTCTGAAAATTCTGGCGAATTGGGGCGTGTCTCACGATCAGAAACCTACGAACAAAACTATCATCTGTCTCTTCGGATCAGGTTCAAAGTAGTCAATATGTATGTTTCACCTCCAGCAAAAACTATCTTTTCAAAAAATGTATTGTCTGACCATCTGACCTATACAGCTAAATGCTTTTCTTGAATGTCAGTAGTAGCCTTGTAGTACCCCCCTTTTTCGGAGCTCTTTTCGGAGCAGGGCTCTCAACTAGAATCTGAATAAAACATGAAGTTGAATGAATTCACTCGTGAAGGATGATATGCCTCATCAATCAACCCCTTCATGAATCACAGAAATTTCGGCTTAAATGGCTCAAAATTAATGAAACAACCCTCGTATTTGTCTGAGTGCCAGTATTTAAAGTATTTGGATTTGGAAAGTAAAAGTGCTGACAGAGTTAGCATAGCATTATGATCACAAATTGACTTCATTTCACGCCATTCATTCGTGTGTTTCAGAATTCAGAATCGAATCGTCGGTTAGGGTAACAGGTGGCATACGCTCTTCGTTGGAATCTTCGTTGGACTGTACCAAACAAGCTAAAAGAATATACATATACCATATATCATATATCACTATCTGCATGTGCTGGGTGACCATATCTACTGCTTTTAAGAGAATCGTACTGCCTTGGACCTACTGTTTAAGCACTGATTTACGACGAAGTACTGCCTAGTACCAAAAAGCACATAAAATTGACGGTAAAACTCTCTATTTGTAAAAAAAAAATCGCCTGCGGCACTTTCTTTCTTCAAATTCGAGCCTTTTCCTTTGTTTCCTTCAAAAGTTCAAATCAGTACGTTATTGACCACATACCATGCCATGGTGGTAGATTAAATGCATTGATCCTTCGTAGCGAGTTGCATCAACCAAATGTCAAAATTCTCTGAAATTCGAAACATACGCAGACTCTTAGAGGAGTCGGGGTTGTGGTAGTCTATCTGGGTGTTGAAAGGAATCGACCGGGATTGGCGTAAAACTGACTGCGATATACATTTCTGCAGTTTCCACCGCGGCTAACGTTCAGTTTGACCGGTTTAATACAAAAAATATCGAAGAAACTTATTTTTCGAAAATACGAGAATTTTTTATTTAGTCTTTTGTAGGGTTTTTAGTATATTATGATTTACGAAGCTACGACTTTCAAGGTGTTATTAATCAGATACGGATTTATTCAAAAAATAGATGGATTATGGTAATTTGGCTAAATAAAAAACTACTGCTTTGGCGAGATTCAGAAATGGTCACCCAGTATGTGTAATGTGTAATAGTGTTCAGTTCATTTTATTGCACGTTGTGTGTGTGTTTATGACCGTATAAGGCAAAAAGCGAGACAACAAAAAGCGCGAGACACAAAAAGGGCGACACGAAATAATGTTAGGTTAGATTAGATTAGGTTATCCGAGTGTCGCGCTTTTTCCTGTCACGCGTTTTGGCTGGAAGTGTTTGTGACGGCTTACTAGCGGGAATGGAAACATTTGGAATACGCGGACTCAATAACTTTGGCTTTAAAGAAAATAGAATTAAAGTTAGTCATTTTAATCATAGAAACAAATTCTCAACTAAATCAAATGATATTTAGGTAGTGATAGAGTACGCGCCCTACCGCCCTGGTAGGGCGCATACTGATGGTAGAAAATGCGCCCTACCTGCTTTTTTTGGTAGGGCGCATACTCTATCACCCGTTGATAGGGTATGCGCCCTACCTCTGACCTCACCTCCTATGTCCTATTCCTATGTTGGAGTTGGATGGTAATGCCTGTGTTAATTATTTGAATAGAATGGAACCAAGTTTTGAGTTTTAAATATTCAAAAAATTATTCAAATTAGCATGAAAACTATCCATGTCATAATAGAAACTATGACAAGGCAGAACAAACACAAGTCGTCAACATTCCATGCTGATGCTGATTTGAATACTAGTATTTCGAATTTTGAATATTTATAATTACTCAAAACTTGGTTCCATTCTGTTTAAATAATTAATACATGCATTACCATCCAACAAAGGAATAGGAGATAGGAAGTGAGGTAGGGCGCATACCCTATCAATATCAACGCGTGATAGAGTATGCGCCCTACCAAAAAAACCAGGTAGGGCATCGTATATCTATATTAAATTAAATAAACAAAACCGTAAAACAAACCCAACTCACATGAAGGAAAATGGAAGGTAACAAACAGTGAATGCGATGCGACATGCGACAGTGTTATTTGTTCCTACTTCAACCTTTCCAAGCTGGGAGTTTTGGTTGAATTTGAATTCACATCACACACTAAAACAACAACATTCATTCTTTGGTGTTTGGTGTTGGTATTATTTGTTCTTCCGTATTCTATATATCGTATATGTATTTTACTTTTTAGCGTCTACCAGCGAGAGTGACATCAGGAATAATTACATCGTGCCGATTCAACGAAAAATCATCCGTTCATCATTGGAACTATCAAAGGTCAGAGGTCATCCATATCTTTAAAAATTCACATTTCATTTTCTAAGTTTTTTGGGATTTTATTGGGAAAAGGAAGGCGCGGCATGCAGATTTACACGGAGGAGCCAATCTTGCTAATTCTATTGGGCTATTTATACTACAAAACTATCTTTCAAAATGTGGTATGTTTCACACAAAGGAAAGTCAGTCTGGAACGGATATACCGTATTGCTGCGTTGCACAAGTTAAAGTGTTCTTGTGCTGGGATGTGCAATGGGATCCACTTACCGGTTTATTGGTATACTGTGTGTAAAGGGGTTAGGGCTTTATACAAGCGGTAAGGCGGTGGGATTAGGTTTTTACTCCCTTTATGGCAACACACTGTACCGACTTCCAGCTCTGTAAATGCAACTGACACATGCCGTATTATCACCTGCCTGATCCTACTTGCTTCCAACTTCAGCCTCTGTTCTGAAATGCGTTACGCGTGATTCGTTTTTAATACCGGCCCAGGCTTCCGTTTTTCTATTGAAATCCAGCAGCAGCAGCTCGTCGGATGAGGATCAGTCAGATGAGGATGAGAGGGATAAATAAGAGTCATTATTTTTGTCATTTTTTGTTATTGTGCTAATAAAGTCAAAATTTGAATGAAACTTGATTGAAAGTCGGAATTTGAAGTTAGTTGACGTTGACGTTGACTATTCTAGATCAAAGGTGTGGAAAACGATTTCGAGAAGACCACAAGATACTACTGGAGAGAGAGTGTCACTTCTTGGTTAGCTGTTGTTGGAATTCATAGGCGGATAGGACACTAACAGGCGACCTGGTAAGTACAACGTGAGCGTCCTGAACCTGGCATGTACTACTGTAACTTCCCTTTCCTAGTCCTTTTCGTTCACCATTGTTTGTCCATTCTACAATTTACACCAGACCAGACTTGATTTAAATAAAAACAACATTTAATTAAATTAGAGAACCACGAAGTATTTATACTACTTACCTTTCACTTCACACTCAACTGTCAATCGCATTTGCAGCTGACTTTAATTAATTTTCCTTTGCTCATTAACATAGACTTGGGTTTGATTTCCTCATTTTGTGTACTTATCTAATGTTGCAGTTGCTGGTTGCAGAGAATATCTGTAAACTGTGGATTGGGATTGGATTGGAACTGTTGCTCAAGATTTGCAGTCGCATTGATTTCGATACCACCTTTGATAGCGACAGCTTCGATATGAGTGTCACGGATAAGACTGAGCTTGATCTCGCCAAAGAGTCGGTTTACTTCGAAGAGGTAAGTAAACTATTGACTTTTGAATCAAATTAAAAATTTAGTAGTTTATTAGCATTTGTCCAAATGTTACAAAAATTGATTTCAACGGCTACGCTCTTTGCAGCAAGAGGGACAACTTTGTCTCCAACATATGCTCAATAACGGACTTCAGGCCAATCTGTATGATGCCGTCACTTTGGCGGAAATTGGGAAACAACTTGATGACTTAGAAACGGAGCAGTTAGCGGAGCAACAGAACGGTCGAACTGCACGTGTGAGTGGATCCTTGTCTTATTTTCAAACCAAAGTTGCAGTAATAGAGCTGAAAGAGCATTGCATATGAATAGACGAGTGGTTTGCGTTTTAATAGTTGCTGCTGTTGAATATTGTATGTGACTTGTCAGTTCTTCTCGATATGAAACAGGTATTTGTTTTTTTAGATGGGGGCAGGGAACTTTGACGATACTGGGTGAGTACAAAGGTCCTTAACTGAAACTGAGGACGGAAGTCTTATACTTCCCTCTGACCTCGTACATTCGTTGAAAAACAGAAACATGCACTGATGAGAGAAAATTACTTATAGTGAATATGATTTTTTTTTATTCACGCAGCTTCTTCAATATACAAGTTCTCGAAGCCGCCCTCGCAGTTCATTCTCTGGAGCTGATTCGACTGGCCACTGCCAGCGCCGCAAATTCGGCAAAACTCCCCGAGTAAGCTTCTATTGTATTATTCACTAAAATTCTTCTGTGTACAATAATTATTTAAAAGCACGCGTAGTCGAGCCTCTGGTGTGGCACTACATATGTTTTGCTATATAACTTGGAAATACAATACTTGAGTGAAGCTGAATTTTGAAGGGTTACAATTATACTGACCTCTAATAACCTGCTCCTGCTCCTGAATTCGTTATTTTAAATCATATCGTGAAGTGAAATCGCCAATAACTGAAAATCATGACTTTCCAGATCAAAATAGATACTTCTAAAAATTTAAAATACAAATCAGGTCATTTCTTCAAAATCAAAATCCTTAAGATTACAAAAATCCTTATTTTAAAATAATTGATTTTGTCCAGCCATGCTTGTCAGAAATCCAGATAAATAGCGTGCTTTCTATTCCTTCCGGATTTGTTTTTGTACTGGAGGGACGGAAGAAGACGCATTTGCATTTCAAACAATTAGGAATGGACTCTCGGGAGAGGAAAGAGGAAATCATCAATTAGCGTTCAGTCCTAGTTACTACATATAACAAACGCGTGCAATTCCGTGTTTCCTGAACCGGTGGTAGAAGAACGCGCACGTGACAGGCCAAGCACGAGCTAAAAAAAAGCTCCTATTGTTCAGTAATACTCCCGATTTCAGGACATGTATACACTGTATATTTCTAACACGTGGAAAATCTTGAATACACCATGATTTGTCTGTATAGATTATTCTTTCAGATTTTAGTTCTATAGCGGGTCAATTTTGGTAAAATTGAAGGCGAGAAAAAGCAAAAAGTAGGGCCGATTTTAGTATACTTATTCTTATTCTTAGTTACAAAGGGGGGGGGGGGTTTCAGTAAAAAAAAAAAAAGAGTTGGAGCTGGGAATTATTTATGGTCACTTTAATATTAATTCAATTATGAAAACAATGATTCGGAGTGACTTACATAAATTGTTTTCAAGAATTGACACACAATTGATGACAGTTTTTAGATTCACTTAACAAACTATTTTACTACGCTATTATATCACAAACTAATTACGTCCGTATTTTGTGTCATATTTCAAACTCACAGGACTGAGAATCTCATCATCTGCAACCGTGATGAGCACTGGTTTTGTCTCCGAAAGCTCGGTAATCAATGGTTTCACTTAGACTCAACAAATAAGGAGCCGGCTGAAATTTCCGACACTTACATGGGAATATTGGTGGCCAGCTACTTTGAAACTGGTAAGAACTGAAAAAATAAATCCTGCATACTTTCCACTTTCTTGGTTGTAAATTATATTCAATTTCAGGTGTTTCCATTTTCCTGGTCCGAGGGGAACTTCCAATATGCGATTCCCAAGTACGGTGGGCCAGTTTGCCCATGACTACCGAGGGTGTGTACTTACACAAACTCAAGAAGGAAGTTGGGCACAGGTTGGGAGGTTGGGATGGCCACTCAGCACCCAAAAAGGTTTATCCGAAACCGGATGATTACACGCCAGAGAAGTGGAGCCAGGCAGGATATCGTCTGGGAACTGCTGCGGCTTCTAGTTCCGCTTCAGCACAACCCTTGACTACCGGTCCACCACCAGAAGATGTGGCTACAGCAAACCGTACACGACAGGAGGAGGTCAGAGCTCAAAGACTTGCTTGGCTGGACAAACAACAAGCTAACAAGAAATAAATTGACGCTACTTGAGGCTCTCTGCTATTATTATTTGTTTCTTTTTTTCTATCTATTTTCTTTCCTCCAATTCACATGTGAACGTATGACTTGCTCTTTCAGGTACAATGTAGTAGGAATGGATTTGAAATTTTCTTAAATTAAGGGCGGTTTATAGTCGTCATTTAAGCTTCACTTAAGCTTCACCTACCCAAAAAGTTGAATCGAGTTCAACTTTTT
>JAQFXZ010000386.1:0-20653 GCA_034694025.1 Ceratophysella scotica | reverse complement strand
TTACTGCCTGTTTCACAGCTTTTCCAAAATCGGTCAAAACTTTTGAAACAACCCTCGTACTTCGTACTAACGCGATTGTGACTTGACATAAACTCCTAGAATTTTTGTTGAGCCGCTCTGCACCGCTATACTGTACAATATATTATATAATTGGTTTGGCATTATCGTTCACCAAGCAAAGAGCTCATCGTTGAGACAATAAAGGTAAGGCTTCAGTGGAGCTGAAGGATACGATAGGAATATAAACAAAACTTATTTACACATGCCTTATAATGTACGCACATACGTTGCTTCAAGTAATCAAGCCATCACAACCTTCATGTTGGTATTTACTCAGTTTTTAGACGACTCAAACACTAAATCACATTTTCGTCATCATAAATATTAGGCATTCAATTTCAGCAGGACGTGTACGAAAATGGCATTTAAGATTTAAGATGCTGCTGCGCGCAAGGACACGCGTTAGCTTTTAAAAGTCGCATGGTTTAAAGTATTTCTTAAAATTCCAAAATAAAATTGAGTTTTCATGGATCTAAGCTACATTTACGTTTTTTTTTGTTACTCGAATTCAGGTTTTAACAGATTTTTTAAAAATTCCTATATCGTTTGCTCCAGATCTTCTTTTCAAAGCTCTGTTCGAAAAGCCTGCTGTCCATCAAGAAACTAAACAAACGTTATTTTATAGAATCGCTTAAGCTTGCAGATACTTGCGGATATTTTGACAATTTGTTTCAGCGCGGGTCGTGTCTCGCGTCTAATGTCAAAATCTGTTTTTGAAATTGAAAGATGGCGCAGAATGTATGCCTATTCAAATATGGCCTAATTTCTGAGATGAGCTGCCGTAGGCAAATTCTCAATTCAAAAGTGCTCTAACCGCTCCAAGCCGTCAACACTCACATCCTTTCCAATTCCTGACTTCTCAACTCACAAATAGGCTCTGTACTCGAGTATCCGGGATCCGTATTGACGCCACCGCACCGAAACGAAGGGTGGTAGGATTATTTATTGGATATTCCGAGTTTGTAAGCATTAGAAGAAGCCTTTTGGCACCATATTACCCATTTATTGTGACAGGAACACATGTACTCACCAATTTGTTTTGACTTCCTAATGTCAAAGCCTGGGAGTGAGTAGGAGCATTACGGTAACTCAATACTCGTGTATGTTTAGAATAGGTAAACCTCGCCACACATGCCACACTCCGAACCGGTTAATCTTCTAATGCTCTCCACAAAATGTGATGGAAATGGAATGAATCGAATAAATCTTTGCTCCAACTCCCAAAACTCAGACGGAAATGGGTATTTATAAAAAAAAACAAGTTTAGAGACTCCTCATAGACTCAAGTAGCTTCAGAGTCTCGTCCTCGTGTCCCGTTCTCAAACCCCTCACCTTCTTCCTCTTGATTGCCAATAAAAACGAAGAAAAAGAACTTAATTAAACTCACTATTCCCTGCACACTCATGTATCATGCAGGTCTTTAATTTTAATACATGCATACAGCACAGCGACTTGAGGGTTGTTTCATTAGTTTTGGCAATTGTTTCCAAAGCTGTAAAACAGGCAAAATGAATGAATTGAACTGAAATTTTCACCACATTTAAAGTAATACCTAGAAAAAATTGGGTAAACTTTGGTTTTGCGTACAATTTTAGTCGAAACAGTCTTCATTTTTTCAAAACAGCTTTTTTACCTTTCGTCCTAAACAATTTTTCTCATTTTTCTTTTGCGTTAACCGTTGATAGGCTCTCGCCATGAAAATACAATTCCTAGAGTAGAATATCCTTAAATTTTTGCAAAAAATCTCATTTTGATAATTCATAAAATAAATTATTTCGTCCGTCCTACTTGGTAAAAATTTAGAATTTTTTAACCAAAAACGGCAGTCCATATCTTCTCAAGTGTCGAAAAAATTGACTAAAAATATGCAGAGGCAAATATTTTGAAACTTTAATTAACAAAACGGGATACTCGACTAAAATCGAAATAGAAACTGTCTAAATCTACATTTTTATCCAATTTTTTTGATGTAATGTAACTAAGTTATTACTTTACTTTACATGTGGTCACGTTTTCAGCCATTTTGCTCAATTTTTGCTGCAATTTTAGTTATTTCATTAATTGACCTTGGTGAAAGTTTGATCTCAGTTCATTCACGTTTGTCAGTTTTACAGCTTTTCAAACAAGCGCACGAATTAATGGAATGACCCTCGTGTAAGTTTACAGTAGCTTCCGCATATGTTTACTTGAATTGCCTTGTGCTACTAGGCTTAAACTCTTAACCATCCCATCTTCAATTTTCCTTGAGAGTGTAAGACATTGGCGAAGTAATTACTAATTTGTATTGGGTCTCCAAGGTTCTTATTTATTGCTTTTTGGGACTAACTATGCGTTTGCGATTGTTCGCAGCCCTCAAAATAATATTTAGACTTTACAATTACATAAATGCACAACGCAGTAAAAAAAAAAATCTTACAGTAAATATGGTAGAAAATATAAACTAAGTAAATATACTCCTAATTAAGCAGCCATTTCGATCACATTCGCTTCAGAATTGAAATCACAAACAATTTAGCTGTCGTCAAGGATGCTCCTTGTGAGTTTACAATTTACAGCACAGCTTCAATGCCTCCCACACGTGACTGTGTCAAACGAACTTCCCTTTAAAGGCTTCAAAACGTCGATTAAACAGTCTGAATCTGTGCACGTGTTTTACAACGCACTGAAGAAACACTTCAAGCATCACCTTGTTGAAACAAAAGGGAGATGTAACCTAATTAGACCCAACGTGCGCGACTACTCTCTGCTGATGTAACGCAACGCGTGAAAAGGAAGTATGGGAAGCTGCATACGAAATTATTATCTGAGCTAACTCATCCGTATCCGTGATTCAGATGAAGAGGACCGAGATTTCATTAACTAACTGTTACGTACATTAATATCCCGGGATATCACACTCACACGACTTCAGGAATAATGAGACCCTGTCTTCCTTCCTTATTGACTTTTCCCTCTCCCCAGTTTGGGCCTTCAAGCCTGATCTGATTTATAAGCAAACGTAACGAAGTGAAAGCAAAAAAAAAACAGGTTCTTAATTGTTCCTCTATGTTGGCGTTAACACCCAAAAATCTGATTGTTGTTTTCCTCCTCTGTAGAAACCGCTGAAACGAGCTTCCGTGATATTGAGCTAATTATAGCCTCCTTGTCAATATTCGCAGTTTGCCGGAACGAACAACGGTTGAGTGATATAAGGGGTTAATATTACTAATGGGTTTTGTCTCGACAGACCAGGACATAGGTTAAAGGCTCTTCTCTTCCTCTCGGGAAGTCAGGTTGACTGGGACCAGACAGGCCAAGTGACGAGTTAATGGTAGCTAATAAGTTAAGTTCGGAAGCGAACCACTCCAACTCAGTTAAAAGTTCAGAAGACCGTCCTAACGAAAAGAAGCTAAGACTACCCGGGATACTGACAAGTGACATGAAGATTCAGGAGTCAGACTGGGCCAGAATCAAGAAATCTGCTTGTGGCTGTTTGGTAGCTGAATCACAATCGAATAAAGCATAAATCCAGGTAATGCTCACAAATATGCTGAATATTGATAGTCATTCTACGAGGGTTGTTTCAAAAGTTTTGCCTGGTTTTGGAAAAGCTGTATAATTTTAAAAAAATGAATGAATTGGGATGAAACTTTCATCACAGTTGAAGTACTAATAACTATAACCAATTTACATTGCAGCAGAAAATTTGGCAAAAATATCCATACTTTTTGCCAGGTTTTATTTTAATTTTAGTCTAACATGTTTTTTTTACACGAAAAAATTCAAAATTTCGAAATCTTTGCCTTTGCATAGTTTTCGTCAACTTTCCTACATTTTATCAGATATGAACTGTCATGTTTCTGGTCTGGTAAAAGTTTCAACAGATTTTACAAAATCGGACGGACAAAGAAATCAATTTTTGTAAATTAACCAAAAACGATTTTCTTCCGTCATTTAAAAAAAAGCTTAAAACAAATGTAGCTAGACTTTAACTTAACCCATGAAAATTTAGTCAAATACAATGGAATTTATTCTCTTGGATTGCTATGGATTGCTATCAACGATTACTGCAATGAAACAGAAAAATGAGAAATAGAATTTTAAGAGAAAATTATAAACAAAATGTGTCTGAAAAAACTTACTAGAAAATTCGGCTTAAATTGTAGTAAAAACTTTTCATATTGATATTTTCCCCAAATTTTTGCTGCAATTTAACTACTTTACCTGTGGTGAAAGTTTCAGCTCAATGCTGTCTTTAGTGTGTCAGTTATAGAACTTTTCAACGCAACGGACGAATTCTGGAACGACCCTCGTAAATCACACTAGATTAGTTAAATTAAATCATTTTTGAATCATCAACCATTAGACACGCTTTTACGTTTTCTTCGAAAACACAAATGCTTCTGCAGCTTTGCCGAATGCAAAGCTTAAAAAAGTTCACAATTTTTGATGATTGTGTGATTCTAATCATAAAAAATATCCGTACCTACCAAAAAGGACCTAGGACAACAGATTGTCAATTTAGGTTGGTAATTCTATTCCATATGACCCATTAGGTCTAAAACTAAGAAAGGTACAGGTTTCGGCTCGTCGAAGAAACCCAAAACCGAAATCGGAGTTCCTGAGCAAAAAGGAACTTGGAATGCTTAATAAGCCGACCTCGTCTAATTAGCATGCAGAGAGGGGAAAGAGACATTTTTCTCAACTAAGCTTCTCACGAAAAATCCTTTATTATGCTCCAGCAGTTGACGTCTACAAAGTCTACTTTTACTTTCTTGCCAAGCGACAGGACGACTTACGACGATCTTCTAAGTCTTTAGTTTTGAATTTTGAACTTTGCAGAGTTCAAGTTTCAGAGTAGCTCCTCTTTTTGCATCACTTAAACTGACATATATACGAACGTATTCAGGGCATGCTTGATGGGGCTTTCACTCATCACAGGCAAGATGCGCCTGCTATATTTAGTGCCAATGCATTGCCAAGGAACTTATGCAAATTGAAATGACAGTCTTGATTTTTCTTCATAAACCCTCTACTCGTTTATCAGGCTTATGGAAGGAACAGTGCCAAAGTATTATGAACTTCACCACTCAGCGCCGTTCCCTCATTTTCCACTTGAATTCAATTGTGGTTGACGGAATGGCGGGGCGACAAGTCTCATGAGCAAAGAAAATGCAATTAATTATGGAGTCAAGATTTTTTGTTTCAGGCGCCTCACCGTAGGTCGAGTTGAATTCAGAAATATTAAATATCTAATATTTATTCAAACAGTGAAAAAATCGGCCACTCTTATTTTCAATGTTTAAACAAAAAAAATGATAAGCGCACTGTTGTACAAAAATGCAAATCAAATTCACCCGTATCGAATCGACACTGAAAACAAAAACATGAATATTCAACTCTGTAGTCAGTATTCACCATGAAAGTTAATTTAAATTAAAGACTGAGCTTTGCAAACACTCCACGTAGGAGAAGACAATGATTAATTGTTCGTAATTCACGCGTCTATTCTTTCCTGGCTCGAGTCAAACTGAGCAACTCAGTTCCAATTCCCTAAACAACCCCCAACCTCCGTCATCTTCCAGGGTTTCTCGAAAGAGAGGAATGTAGAACCGGAGTCTCGCTAGATGAGAAAATACCAGACAGAATAATTGACATACATGATGACTTTTTTTTTCTCCTTCAGCTCTCGACAATTCGAGCTCATTGGAATTAGAAAACATTCATTTTCTTCAGCCAACCTCAGCGACGACGAAGTAGCGTGTTCAGAGCGCGTCACATCAAATTCTTTTACACTGGAGCCGTATAGACCGTTTCTAGCGATGCCCCGAGAATTCGGCGCCGAATAGTGGGTTTTTTCGCCACTGGCCGAATATTCGGCCTCTACGTTGTGGATTTTTCCGCTATTGGTCGACCATTCGGTCTCTAAATAGTGGGTTTTTCCTTGTTTGAACATTCGGCCACCAAAAGGTGGGGTTCTCCGCCATTGCCCAAATATTCGGCCGCCAAATAGTTTTTCCGCCATTGGCCGAATAGTAGTAGGGTTAGCAGAAATTATTGGCCGAATTTTCGGCGCCGAGTGATGGGGTTTTCCGCCATTTGACCGAATATTCGGCGGCGAGTGATTGGGTTTTCCGCCATTGGCGGAATATTCGGCGCCGAGTGATGGGGTTTTCCGCCATTGGCCGAATATTCGGCGGCGAGTGATTTGGTTTTCCGCCATTGGCCGAATATTCGGCGGCGAGTGAAGAGGTTTTCCGCCATTAGCCGAATAATCGGCGTCGAGTGAGTGATGGCTGATGGCGCGAGTACATTCCGCCATTGGCCTAACATTCTGCCGCCAAATTGTGGGGTTTTCCGCCATTGCCTGAACATTTGGCCGCCAAATCGTGGGTTTTTCGCCATTGTTCGAGTAATGAAGTTTTCCGCCAGTATTTTCCGAATATTCACGCCGAATAGTGTGCTTTTCCGCACTTGGCCGATAATCCAGCGCCGAGCAGTGTGTTGTTCCGCCATTGCCCGAATATTCGGCCCCGAATAGTGAGGTTTCCCGCTATTGGCCGAATATTCAGCGCCGAATAGTTTTCCGCCATTTAACGAATGTTCGTCGCAGACTAGTTTGTTTTCCACCATTATCCGAATATTTGGTCCGTCAATTACTTCAAAACCAAATATTCGGGCCGGTCGAACGGCAAAAATTTACAATTCGGCGCATCACTACCGTTTACGTTAAAAACATTTCTAAACCAGAATTCTTAACTCGCTTCCCTCCGCCTTGTACTAAAAAAATCAGGACTCTTTGAATGAGCTCTTGGAATGCTCGTGGCTCTTCTAATGCTTTTGTTCTTTTATCTCCGTGAGGCATGGAAGAAGAGAGGTAAAGATCCTATAGCCTCAGAAGGTCTCCGAGATAGAGAATCATTATTCGGAGTACTTCCACCTCCTGCATGGAGTCAAAGTACACAATATACAATAGAATATACCGTTTCAATCATGGGCGTACGAGGAAAAAATTGGCATGCTAGGGTTACGAAACTAATAAGCCCATCCTCTCTCATTCCCCAATACTCGTCCTCCAGTTCAGAGAAAATCATTAACTCGAGCTCTACGCTTCCTCTCCAAAAAGTCCAATTAGACTATTTTATTCTCGTCTTCCAGAAATCTTGCAGACAAAACACAATACAATAGTCACAATGTCGAATGGTAACAAGATCAATCATTCTCTGTGTGGCACACGCCTGCCATCTTTGAATTAGCTTTAAATTCTTATTTAATTTGAATTTTCAATTTTTTAAAGAATACCTACATGAAGTGAATATTAATTTTTTTTTTACTACTGTACAAAATTTACATAATGCATTCTTTTATTCTAACCGAAGGATGTTGCACAAAATCACGGGCCGCCTGCAAGCAATACCTATTAGCTGGTGACTTTTATGCCAGAAAGTCCATTCACTATCGAAAACACGCACAAGTATGCATGGATTTCGTGTATTGCCCTGTTTCTAAATAGCTCAATTACTTACGGCAGAGCAAAATACCTCTTTTTCAATCAAGTGGAAACCGTTAGACGACATGCAATCATGCCAGAAGATCAGGATATTGGGCTATACGGCTTTCCGGATTGAGACTTGAGATTTGACGTTTCTTTTGAAAATTAGCATTTGGAGAAAGGAGCTATCTCTTCATTTAGTATTATGGTTGGCGTGTATACCAATAAAAAATTTATCCTCAATCAAAAGGAACGAAATAAAAGCCCAAAGTTTAGGGCGATGTACGGTTCAGGTAATCAGGCTTGTTGAAAATAACAGTTTTTGGGGGAAATCACACCACACTGTGACTGTGATTCTATGTGATTTTATGTGATTTTATGAGATTTTATGTGATTTTTTAATTCAGTGACTTTCTGTATTTTATGTGATTTAATGTGCTTCTATGTGGTTCTCTGTAATTTTTTATGATTTTTGATGATTTTCAGCGATTTTCTGTGATTTTCTGCAATTTTATGTGATTTTATGTGATTCTTAAGATTTTCTGTGAGCTTTCTGTGATTTTTTTGTGATTTTCTGTGATTTTTTTTGATTTTCTGTGATTTATGTGATTTTATGTGACCTTCTCTTTCTCTAATATTACGGCGGACTTTTTAACGTTGAATATCACAATGTTTCAGAAAACTCCCATCAAAGTGTGATTTATTGCAATTTTTTGTGATATCTTGTGATTTACTGTGACTAATTACGTTGAGTCCTTCTTAGGTGAAAATAAGTTGGGTAGAATAATCAAATCACATCCCTAAATAATCACCCAATGTCACAAAAATCCCATAAAATCACAAAAATCATATAAAATGACACGCACCAAGAATCACACCTGGCAACACTGGATTTATATAATACGATTTTTTGATATTCCAGAAATTACCCAGTCCAAAATACGTTACTTACGTCTTATGCATTATTCGTTAAGCTGTCAAGTAAAGAATTATGCCTCATTCTCTCAGGCACGTATTTCGTCGTTCCCTGAGCAAAGAACTCTAGTACAGCAGACTATGTAAGAAATGTCAACCCTTAGAGCCTCCTGGACCCCTTAAGCCGCTGTTGACATAATGTAATAAGAGAACATGTCATTGCTTTCTCCTTGGTCCTATTTCAAAATGCACACGTGTGTGAGCATGGTTGAGTTGAGCTCAAAACTGGAGCTAACGGGGAGCTGAGGGGGTGTGCTGCGGAGAGTCAAAATTGGAGCTGACAAGGACCTGACATGGCGTCCTCGACGAGTTTCCTATAGGACAGAAAGAGATGAGAAATCGGCCTATAATTTGGAAAAAGAGAAAGCCAAGCCACAAAAGACTATTAGCTCCTGGGTTAACTTTCCCTATTAGAGAGTTGAGACTGTCAGGAAGCCATTCACTAGACTAGGACATCAGGATTCAGGGTAACAGCGCTCTCGAGCGAAAAACAGATGGTATGGTATTGGTACTTACTCGAAAAGAATTGTAGATTTAATTCAACTTCAAAAAAGAGAAAGCATTCTTTCCAACTTTAAGTACACAGAATTCGGCGTTTTAGAACAGCAACGGTAGAAGACCATTGAATGTTCTTGTTTCTGGTGATATTTAGCCGCAATTTAAATAAAACTGCGAAATTAGCCTTGTGTGTCAAAGGAAAAGCTCGTATGCACTGGTATGCACTAAAAAAAGGGTCGAAATTCAAAATATCCATCAAAAATGTCGAAATGTAGATTTTTCTGAAAAAAAAGTGTTTGAATTTCGAAGAAGTAAATGCAGTAAAAAGTAAGTAAAGTAAAAAAACATCCATTCAAACAACTTTAAAATTTAACGAATTCTTAAGAAACATCGCTTTAGCAGCAAGCGGCAAGAATTTTGGGAATTCAAAATCAATACAATGCCAAAAACTAGACCCTTGTAAAGGAATTCCGAATGAACAACAAATTAATTTTTTTTATTCCTTCAGATTAGCTCCAAAACTCCAAACTTTGCATCAAAATATGAAATGACCCTCAAAATATGCAAATATGATTTAAAACCTGAAAATATGCAAAAAAAATTGGCGTCAGGTCGATGCTAATTGTGGAGATCTTAACTTAAAAAAACGAGTAGAGCCCGGAAATGTTTGCATAAGAATCCTTTCCATACTCATGACGTCTGACGTCAAGCTTCAAAAACTAAATAACGATGTTTTGAAAAGTACAATGCAAGGTTGCACAGAAAGGTCATTTGAGCAATTCAAATAAATTCAGAGCCAATTTGATATTTTCTCCAATTCGGCAATGAAACTGAAGTCAAGCCCGAAAGTGAAGCTTCCTATGTAACCGAAACGTATGGGGAAATCGATCCGATTACCTTACAATATTACCCCACCACTGCACTACGAAAGCCTACGCCATAGAGCATACAGCCTACGAAAATTTGACTTTCTCTTCCATCCTCTGCGTAGAATTACGACTTTTCTAGGGTTGGGCTGAGTACGGATACGGATACCTTTTCCAAGAAAGCACAAGCCCGGACCAGACCAGCAGCAGCGTCTCTGAATTGATAGGGAAGAAAAGACATGCTGGGGTAGCAATATATAACAGAAGTTCCATTAGGAAAGTCTAAAGTTGGAAGGAACTCACAGCAGTGGGTTTCGCTTACCTTTCACTCAATTGTTCATAATCATATTACATTCCATTCCCAGATCTCATTATTGCTCAAGAAGGGTTCAGTCCGTTCCTTCACGAATTGACGAAATGGGTTCAAATACGCAGAAGTTATACATTAAGGTTTCTGCTTTCTGTGCCAATCGAGATATCCGAATCTGAATTGAATATACAAACTGATCGGCCTAAGCATTTCTATATTTACTGTATTCAGATGGAGTGGAGGTACCCACAGGTGACGCTATGTGATGTAACATATTTATTGTGAAACTTTCTACATTATTAAAAAAGCGTCAGCCACATTCCACTGTGTTATTCTCGATTCTTTACGGCACTGAAAATTTCTGGCAGGTCCATCTAAAATTAGCTCAAAAAGCAATCATAAATCATAACATAGAAAACCTTGGTCACTTTACTTGGGCAAAAACCAGTTGGGCAGTGCAAAATTTAAACTTAATCAAGTTAGTTTAGGTATTTATGTGGGAAACGGCAATTTTTTTTAAAAATCACATTTAAACCCATTGTTAACATAAAACCCTTAGTCGGTCACTTGGGCTAAGAACAGTTTACCAAAACCAGAACTTATTAAAATTAGTTTAGCTTAAGTTGAGGCTAGTTTAGGTGAAAAAATGGACATCTTTTTTTAGAATCACATGGAAATAATTGATAACCTAAAAACCATTGTTAACATGAAAAACGATTGTCAAAATTAACAAAGCCTTAGTCGGTCACTTGGGCAAAAACCAGTTGAGCAAAACCAAACCTAGTCAACTTAGATTAGGTAGGGTAGGTTAAATGAAGCTAATTTTGGTGAAAAAAATTGGGAGCTTTTTCAAAATTCGCATAAAAGCCATTGTTTGCATTAAACCCCATTGTTAACATAAAAACCATGGGTAACATAAAAACCATGGTTAACATAAAACCCATTGTTAACATAAAAACCTTTGTTAACAAAAAAACCATCGTTAAAATGAAAACCATTGTTAACTCAAAAAACCATCGTTAACATCAAAACCATCTTAACCTAAGAAAACATTGTTAACATTGAAAAAGCTTAGCCGGTCCGTTGGGTGAAAACTAATTGGGTAAAATCAAAACTTAGTCAAGCTAAGTTTGCTTAGCTTAGGGTAGGTAGATCAGGCTAATTTTGGTGAAAAATTGGCAGTTTTTTAAAACGACGTATTAAAAAATGTTTTTTGCCCAAAAGATTTTTGTCTATCTGTACCAGACTCAAAAATCCTAATTTAGTGGAAATTCGTGGGGCCACCTTGTAGACAGACTTACAAAAGGAGAAACTTAAGCCTGCGTCACGTGTACTTAACAATTGAGATGCAAAACGTGGTCGAGGAACTTAAGAAGCTCAGCGACGTAAGGCTAATCACCAATTTATTCCCCATCATAATTCATAATAGTCATTAGATGAACCTCAATGAAACCAATAGTGCATGAGAGAGGACAGAGTATAATTACTTATGGAAAGCAACCCACGCTCCCCAAAAAGATACAAAGGTTTTGAGTTGGGCAAGCCATTAAAGTTGGGTACTTGAGTCGTGTAATATGATACTGTTCAAGAAGTTTGAGTTACCCTTTTCTTACTTTTAATGAGTGCAGAGAAAGTTTAGGCTTTCATCCAGCTCGAGTGTGGACGACGTGGCAGGAGGTACAAATATTCCATAAACGGAGAGAAATGGATCCCGGTGACCCGGAAGAAACTCTCTTCCTTCCAAGTCTCAGGCTCCTCTAGTCACATTTCCCATTATGCAGAGCCAAGAGATTGGAATCAAGTGAGTGAAATAAAGTGAATGCTAATTGGAGGGAGGCAGGGAAGAAGCTTTTGGGCTACAATCCATGTGGAAAAATACTTTTACTTATTAAAAGTGGCTCCTTTCATATTTCATACTCAACCAAATTCTTATATCCTATCGACACTCCAGATCTTGCAGTTCTCTTCAACCTGGGGTTCGGTCCTACGTTTCATATCACATAGCACTCGGAATTTTCTACTAAAGAATCTGCTTCTTCCCGCTTCAAATGCTTCAGTAAGTTTTTCATATTTTATGCCATATCAGCCTAATTAATTTCGTATGGCATATGCCTATCTATGACAAGAATACTTGTTAATACATATATTGGCTAATAAATAGTGGATATACCGCACGGTTTTACAGAAAATTAGTGATGCCGCGAATATTCGCCCGGCCGAATATCGCTGAACAAAGAATTTGCTATAATTGCTGTAATATTGCTGTAATGCCAAAATTTGCTGAAATTCAATTTCAAGGCAAGGGTGATGGGGCGAATACCGAATACATAAGTGCGTGCTATTGCATATACAATCGCTCCAAGTTCGCCCTATAAAATTCGTTCTCGAGCGAATAAGCGAATATTTTCCAAAATTCCGAAAACTGACTAAAATTTCCCAAAATTTCAAATAGTATTAGGCAAGTATTTTCCAAAGTTGCGAATATACTAGGCGAATATTTTCCAAAATTGCGAATATAGGGGAATATTCCCTAAATCGGCGGATATAGGCGAGTTTTCCCCATATCGGCGAATATTCGCTCCTCTGACCACTATTCGCCCAATAGGCGAATGCTACAAGGGTGAATACTTGTTTATTAGACGAATAATCCAAGCAATATTTCGCAGGCGAATATTCCTTCTACAGGATGCAGGTTACAAGGACGAATATTCGCCCTTTGGCGAATACCGAAAAAGAGCTATTCGCGGCATCACTAGTCCAAATTTACGCCTGCATTTAGGTTTTTGAATTCTTGGAGAATTCATTGTAGATTGTAGAAGGAATTGCAGATTTACAAAAGTGACAAGAATCATTCAAAATTGAGGGTTTTGGCTCAATTTTTCCACCGTTGTTGGACCTATACATGTTATTTTTTACAATTTAACGAAACAGTTTTAAAAGTTTTCATATTGTCGCGAAGTAAAAATAGGAGAATAAATTTTCAGTTGCGCAAGGTCATCTGTATGCATAGCCGATGCTAGATGACTACATGTTTGTTGCAACGGCCGGAAATAAGTAATTATGCATTTTCCATGCAATTTTCTACAAATTGCTTTGGCATGCTTCCATCATCAGTAAGTACGAGCCGAGCCCAGCTCATAAAATTATAGCCAAACAAAATGCCCACGAGTAAACCGGAAACAAAGTCTGCAAGCCTCAATTCAACCTGACCGCTTTCTTTTTCTAAAATGCTTTCTCTAAACCTAAAATGCTTCAAATTAACTGCCGAAATACATAATATTCTAAAAATTTGCAAAAAACTTCATGACTTACTTTTCTTCATCACAGTCTTGGTCTTCGAGGCTTCCTCCAGGGGAAGGTAGACCCATTCCGATCCCGCCATTCCCATGTGCCATGACCATGAGTGCACCCCCTGGGCCGAGGGCGGAAGGTGAGAGAAGTCCACCAACCAGCACACCCTCACTGCCCCCGAATGAGAGCTGCTGCACCACACTGCTCGACATGTTATGATGACAGTCCGGGTTCATCCTAAGGAGCTCGGCGTGAGCTTGACCCAAGTCAATCTCAATATTGTTCCCATTCGGCTCGTGTTTGTTGGGAAGATGATGGGCGGTTCCGTTGTGGACTTGGCCATTGTTCACCATCACCGAGTCATACATGGGGTAAGGGTTGGAGCGGTGATGCTTGGTCGAGAGGTGGTTCTCTTTGATTTTCGTAATAATGTTGTTGTTGTTGTTATTATTGAGGAGGGTTCCGGGTGATGTGGCTGAGGGCAAGCCTGAAGTCGGACTGAGAGAAAGACGAGCGGCTTCTGGTTCTTTCCCGGTTCCTCCGAGAATGCTTGGGTCGGTTTCAAAGAGCGTGACGTGAGTTCCTGGGCTCGAATTATTATTCAACGTACTTCCGATGCTCTCCTGTACTAAACTTGAAGACGTGAGTTTCTCCTTGAAGCACTGAATGGACTCTGGGCCCTCACTAGAGCTCATCTCTCGCACTGTGGACTCCACGGTTCATTGCTGAACCTCAAACTCTGCAATCAATATCAAAGCGGGATTAGGCTTAGTGGGCTTAACGTTAGACGATCAGCCATTTGCAACCACACGTTTTGTTCAAAAATCTTAAAATTGACCATTTTTGGCATGCTTGGTCAAATTTTAAGTAAAACGTCAAATTATTTCAAATGTGTTGAACCAGCAACGCGCACTATATAGTGCGACTGCTGTAATCTTTTGGCGAATATTCGAGCTTTTAAAATTGAGAACCATCACGTCTCGAATTTTGGATGTATTTTGAAATATTTAGAAAATTTCGGTATCAAAAAATGCCTTTGATATAGTACGCGATCGCGGTGATCGCATACTATATTAGTACCAAAATTTCTACAAAACCTTAATCAAATCGAACAATCAGAATTTTTTGAATACAGCCTATTACAGATTTTCCTTCGCCTTAACGCACGCCTTTGTTGAGCGCCTGTTTTTTGGGGTCTCGAAGGCAAATGTGAAGGCTGAAGGTTAAATCCTAAACCTTCGAGCCTTCGTGAGTGCGAAGGCGATAACCTTGCCTTGCCCATCTCATTCACTCATATACACACAAAATCAACACACACACAACACATAAGCAAGCCCATCAGGTTGGTTCAGCCAGCCTTCATGAAGGGCCTTCACGAATACAAAGGCAGCCTGAGCCAATCGAGTGAAGGGCCTTCAGCCTTCGCGAGTGCAATTTTAGGTGCAAAGGCGACTACTTTGCCGATCTATGAATTCTGCTGTGCTCAAATGCGACCAAATTCAAAATCACTAAAATTAGTTTGTAAAATTCCGAAATACTTGAAAAGTATTTAACAATCACAAACTGAGATATTTGCATGACAAAGTAGAGACAAATACAAAAACGGCTAGTCGCTAAACTATATATCGATCAAGACACTGACGCTCCACTTTGAAAGCCAAAACACTGCCAAATACATAGTTGTATTGTTTGTAATAGGCCTAGCTTTTATCCAATAAGTTTGTACACAAACATGCAATTCAACGAATTGAATATTTCATGAATTATGAACGCACAACAGCGAGATGAGAGTTGACCAAGCAGAAAGTAAGTTGCACAGTCCATCACACATCACACTTGCCACATATTTGAACTACGCATCGCTTCACTTTATAGAAGTAATGAAATCGAAGGAAGTTCGCAGTTTGCTTTGTTTTCTCGACACTGTTCTTGGAAGGCTTTGCCAGGCCAGATCCCTTATGAGCCGCTCCGTCAATCAAACTGAGCAATAAATAAGAGTTGACGCAAAGGCGTCGGAAGACAATAGGAGCTCAATGTGGGATTAGGCATGCAGGACGAAGAGAAAGAAAGACGGAACACGACAACTTAATCTAGAAGCCAGGCCAGGACAAGACAATCAACTGCCTGTTCCAGTTTATTCTCACCATCATAATAGAGAATCGGGGTTGGACGGGCGACAAGCCTAGTCAAGTGTTAAGTTGCTTGTTGCTCTTCCTATCGGCTCCTTAAAACAGAGAGACAATGACAAGCACAAAAGTGCCAAAAACTCCCATGGACCATACACACATCTCTTTTGTGCCAGGTTTTATTATTCTCATAATATTTGCCCCACACTTCACTTGCAAGCGATGGCTTTAGGTCTTAACTCAAAATTTGGCCAACTGAACATCGAAATTAACTAATTGCATATTGTGTATTCTTTGCATATCCTTGCTTTGCATATCCTTTGCGACTTGAGACCATGGTTCGAACTGTGTAAAAAAAAATTGACTTTTGACCTTTTCGAGGTTCAAGTAAGTACAAAGCTGAATCTGGAACCTAATTCGTGGCATATTTTGAAATCGTCGATTGAAGTTGCTGCATTGCTTTCTTATGAAATACCACTTGTCACATAATATCTCACGTTTTGTCAAGAACAAACCTAACTAAAAATATGACAAGTGGTATTTCATAAGAAAATATTACGGTATACTATTGTGTCAAGTACGATTTCAAAGTTTGCTGACATGTGTGGCCTTTCTTCAGGGTCTAAACTACTTGTCACATTATATCGCACGTTTCGTCAGATCAGACATAAAAAATATGACAAGTGGTCTCTCGTAAGAAAAGCAGCAAACATTTCAAATTTTCATGTAAGATTTCAGAATTTGTTAACCGACGTGGCCTTTCAGGGTCTAAACTGCTTGTCACATTATATCGCACGTTTCCTCAGATCCTAGCCTACTAAAAATATGAAAAGTGGTCTCTCATAAGAAAAGCATTAAGTACACAAATTGCCATGTAAGATTTCAAGATTTGCTAAACGATGTGGTCTTTTAGAGCCTAAACTACTTGTCACATTATATTGCACGTTTCGTCAGAACCTAACCTAACTAAGAATGTGACAAGTGGTCTCTTGTTCTCTTGTAAGAAAAACATCACACATTTCAAAATTTAATATTTCGTTAGGCTTTTAGGGTGGATTTTTGAAAAAATTGACCTCAGAACCGTAAAAATTATGTTTTCAATAATATAATTTTACGAAAGCAAAGACCACACCAAAACTGAAACATTATTGCTGAGCATTTTAAAAGCCTTTCCATCCTAAAACCAAACTTTTCTCAAAACCTGAAACCCAACCTTGTTTATGAAAGTGTTTCTGCGGAAGATCCAGTGGAAGCCCACAACGCAAGGGGAAGGATATGAAATGCATCTATATAAACTCCCCAATGCAATTCAGTCTGAGTATCAACAACACCAGCGGTATTTCCTCACACCGGTTTAATGACTGGAAGGAATCCCTTGCCAAATCCTTGTGTGCATATTAAGAGATTATGTTCAGCACAAGAATAGGAATACCATCAAACCCAAATTTAATTTCAAGGACCTTGTCTCTCAAACCATAAATTCGGATCTAAAATGTCAGTTTTAATAGGTTCATAAATTCCAAGATTTTGATTCCTTCCTCATCCTTTTCTTGAGGTGTTTGAGAACCTCATTAACTATGAATAATAAAAGGATCATTAAAATGATGGCAATTTCTTATATGGGGCAAATGTATGTAGAAATTTGCATACAATCAAAATCAAATATTATGAATCGTAAATCGTAACGCACGTGCATGATCTATTTATATAAAAAAATATAGACGAAGTAATACTTGGCGTGCCAGAGCAGACTTCGTTGATTTATATCAACTGATTTAAATCATGATATTTTTTTAATTTTTTTAATGTTAAATCAACTGATTTAAATCATGATTTTTTATTATTTTTTTAATGTTGAATCAACTGAGTTAAATCATGATTTTTTTTAATTTTTTTAATGTTGAATCAACTGATTTAAAACATGATTTTTTTGATTTTTTTAATGTTAGTCTTTTTTTTAGCTGAAATAAACTTTTAAAGCGCCAGAAATATTTCCGTTAAAGAAATCAAAAATCAAAAAAACTCAAAAATTTGAGTTCAGAATTTCGTAATTTCCTGTGTACTGTTATTCAAATTAAGTATTTGGTGATACAAAATTCCAGCCTTTCAACTAATGGAAATTCAGGCACATTTTAGAGTTTAGTCCCAAGTGCCACGCATACAAAATATTGCATAAGAGCTAACTTCAAAAACCAGACAGACGCCGAACATCTTCAAATCTTGGAACTTTAAGTAGGACTTCTGCAAAAATACAATAATAAACAATAATGCTACACCCTTCTCTCTGTCTAACCAAATAATTTAGATTTAGCTAAAAACCAGCAGCCCAAGAGCGTACTTCTTAAGTTCAGAAAAACAGAAACCTGGGATGGCACTCGCATAATAGCTCCTATCACCCACTGCCATACGTCAAATGTTATAAATCAAATGAAATAGAAGCTGACCCAGTATGGAGAATATTACATGTCTGTTTTATTTCGTGGTTAGATATAGCGAGTTGAAGAGATACATAGAACAAAAACCGACAGAGAGAGGATGCACAAATGGAAGGAGGAAAAAAGGAGCACATGGCTGAGCTGATAAAATGTAATTCGATCCTTTTGCATGTCTTTTACCCTTATTTCCATCTCCTATCTCCTCTGCCTCATCCTCACCACCACACCACCGATCACACTCCCGTTCACTTGAAGGGGCAAAATACGCAATCCTGGGTCTGGGGTTTGGGATGCACAACCAAGTACAATGCCAAGTTGAAAACAATACATTTTAATCTGCATGGAAACAAAAGGAACTTCCTGAAGACTCACAATTTCCTTCTTAGAAAATTCAAATTATCTTAAGTCTGCTCCACTGGGACTGGTTTCAATCTATTTGACTGTCATCTCTTCTTAATTCTGAATGTCGGTAATATTAAACAATATGTGACATTCAAGTAATCAGTATTCAAAACACAAGGTTTGGGGGTTCTGTATCGATGTTTGGAGGGATTTGAAGAAATTCTATTCAAAATGGCCTCCAAGGTTCCACCTAGTACCTAACAGAATCATTTTTTCTATAATTAGAAATGACGTTTAGTAGCATACAAAAACTAGTAGCCCAATTTAGCCACAACTTTAGTTGCCATTTTGTATAATTAAACAAATAACGAAATATACAACGAAACGATTTTTTTTTAATTTCGAGGCACAGCAAACAAAAAGAATAACGTGGTAATTGTTGCCTTAAAAATCTTTTCACATTATTCATAGTATAAAATTTGTACAGTGCTATACAGAGTGTCCCAATTAGAATGCGAATTTTCCGAATTTCTCGGAACTGCAAAAACGGGTCAATCACATGACCATTTTTTTCGAAACGATTTTAATTTTTTTTCATGATCTAAAATTTATAAATTGATAATTATGGACCGTTTTGTGTACGTTTTTGATCCAGTCACGTGAAATACCTGTTTTTGTTGTAACGGGAAATTCGGAAAATCTGCATTCTATTTGGGGCACTCTGTATATCTGCCGGTTTGTGCACGTTTTTTGATTTAGCCACGTGATTTGCCCATTTTTGTTGTACCGCGAAATTCGAGAAATTCGTATTCTAATTGGGAAGCTCTGTATAGCCCGTGAATAAATGCCAACGTCGCTAAAACATTTGAGCCAGTTTAAAGAATATCATAGATATGTTTTACTGTTGCGCATTGTTAGCATATGTTGAGCTTGAGCAACTGAGTTGCTACGACAACAGGTCACCGCCAAGCATCCGTCTTGTTTATCTTATGACGTAGAGTAGCTAAACAAATTTGAATTCCGTGAATTCTGCAAGAATAATGTACGTGAAAAGAACATGCCATAACCAGATACATTGAGAAGCAAGCGATGTTCTTGTTAGAAAATGTGTAATGTGTGGTTTGCTATAAACCGGACGGAGAAACAACATATTTCCAGTCACCCTAGGCTGATACGTAGTAAGATTCTGATGAAATCGTCAATTCAAGTTGAAGATTAAAGGAAAAAACAAATCTCATGAGTGCATCCTGCAAAAATACATCAAATCGTGGCCTCTGTGCAAATACAGAGTGTGCAGAGTGACACGCAAAACAGGAAGCCAAATCACACGTTTAAATTGAAAATGCCTATCTGCAATGCAACTGGAACACTAGACCGGACCTCCTTAATCAGGAAATTTGCTAAAGTACCACTTTGGAAGCCGAATGCTCGTACGGTGCAGAGCACGTCGTAACTAAATAGTCGTAACTCGTAGCAGAATAGGACCATACAATGTAATGTTCGAAACTGCCCAACAAGTAGGTTCTAATTTCCTGTTGCTAATTCTCGGCTGACAAGCGTATCGGGTACCCGCACATGCAAAAGGCAAACCCAACCACTAAAAATTATGCCTCTTCTTCCTTTAACCAAAATTAGCAAGTAACCATCACGGCAAGAGTTGTACGCAATACGTAAGTCGTACTGTAAAATCGCTTCGAGTATTTTCATTTCAACGCCTAACAATTCAAATCCCAATCCACAGAACAGTGCATATGATGAAATACAGCACGATACACAATACAATAGACTGAAGTATTGAAGTTAGAATTCTGGGTAATATTAGATAACGTCAAGTTCAGTTCTACACACAATATTCCATATAGTCACGGTTTACAGGAAAGGACAGACATGACACTGACACGCTATGAAAAATGTAACCCAATACGATATACGATGATTCAGTGGAGCCAAAACAAAAAATACATGCAGAATCCCTATTCCCTATTCCAGTTCAAGTATATTTTATACACACATGCCTTGATGCAGGAGTTGAATATTTATCATTATGGGGAGTCATAAAAAGGCTGTGAATAGAGAAAACACTCATTGGAATTGGAACCCTAAAATGTTAAACTGAAACTGAAATTATTCAACAATAAGCCAAAGGCCAATGCCAGCCAAGCCAAAGCCACTTGGACATTTCGTCAATTCCTTCATCAAGCGTAGACTTTTAGGATCTCAGTTTCCTCTGGGGACTTAAACTGACGATTTTTCCATTTATTTCCGATTTTCTTAAATTT
>JAQFXZ010000385.1:0-20675 GCA_034694025.1 Ceratophysella scotica | reverse complement strand
AAAAATTCAAAAATCCCGAATTACCTATTTATTTGGACTGACACTAACTTACGGTGGGAGATCGCTCAGCAACTCTGGTGTAAAGTAGTATACCTCCATTTCGTGTGAAGTAGTTGGCTTGGTTAGTTCTCTTCTCACTGGACACTTCAACCACTGGTGCAATAACGCAATCATTTGAATTCGAACGAATGCTTTTAAAATTGTGCAGTGAAAGGCGATTGCAGCGCTTATGTTTTTAGCTCAGTTGAATATTTAGTGCATTAATATTCACAGCTAGCACAGCATATTTTATAAGGGAAGACTCGTATGGCAAACGGGTTCAATTAAATATGCACCGAAAATGTCGCTCTGTGTACTAAGAAATTCTTTTTAAATGTTTCGATTCAATCATACGCATTACAAATTTCGAAGGAGTAATACCTGATTAATTATTCCAGTTCAGAAATTTTGCTCCGTTTTCTATTTCTATGAAATCAAGTTAAAGAATTGTGTAGGATAATACAACGTGTTGTTAGGTTAGGTTAGGTTAGGTTAGGTTGTTCACATGGCTATGCGGAAGTAGATGGCTATGCGGCTATGGCTATGCGGAAGTAGTAGGAAGTATCTGTAGATATGTATTAATATATTATTGACATTCAAATCACTTTATATTTAACTTGGGAAAAGGTGCAATTTGTAGTTCCGAGTTCCGACTCCTGAGGATCAATGCTCAGGTATTTAGTATTACAAACGACGCGATGTTGTTTGAAGAAATCATAAATCCAATCAGAGTGGAAGTTTGCACTGATTACAGTGGTATTTCGTGTTTACGTTAGTTTACGTAATGGGCGTTCAACGTCCAACTTAATCCTCGAAAAAGGCCTTACCTATTGTTATTACAGAAAAGAAACCGCCGCATGGGCCTTCGAAATCAGTGGATTGAGTTTGGATGATACATTTGGAGCTATGACGAATGCCGGAAGAGAAAGGAGGAGGTATCCGAAAAACGACGCATTGTCTTGTTGGAACTGATAATTCTAATCTGCTACATCCGCATTTTATGACAAACTGAGCAGGTTTACCTTAAACCCATCATAACTCTATTATCGTTCGCCACATGTATATTCAGGTGAAAGAGATTGTAGACTATTGAACATTGAACACTGTCTCATCTCGTCCACATGTAGATACAGTACAATGTACTACAATGGTAATATGGTTCATCTGCAGGGTTCCATTATTTCGTGGAAGAGATGGCCTCATTCTTTCCCCATTACGTTCCAACACCAGCCAAGCAAAATGGTGTCTGATAAAAGGCAGTGTTCTCTGAAGTTGACGAATTGTCTATGTGCTCCGATTACACATCGTTTTCGCATTGTGTTCTTTGTCATTTCCGTTATCTCGGAACTTATTTCTATGAGTAATCCAGAATTGGATGTATTATTCTCTAATCAACAAGGGGTGTCAATTTATGATAAGATAGACCCTAATACTTTCCGCACTAAATGACTCTGGTGTTCTACTTTACTTACACAGTCCACGTTGAATCTTTGAATACATGCGACTTGGTTTCACTTGCTAAATTAGTTTGGAAACCCATCCAGAAAGTTTGGCAATTTAAAAATATTTTACCTTTTAAAATTGTTTCAAGCGGATTAATTTTCACGCGCCGTTGTACCGCATTTTAAAATCGGATTGCAAAGAAGCTTCGTCAAACCGGTGTCCTGACACCATCTTTTTAAAATGGCACGGTTTCATGCCATTCCGTTAGTGCTTTACCTAGTTTTAATTGTGACCACGAGGGTTAGCTGTGACGTAGACGGTGATGTCGAACTAATACGTAAGTTTTACTTTCAAAACGTTATGGTCATTAATGACGAGTAGCTTAGCTTTACGTGTTCGCGAGGTTTAAACATCTCTGACATTGTATCGGATTAGCTGTGAAAAGCTTCCTCGTCGAAAAGTAAAAAAAACGTGAATTTTTGCAAAAAGATCTATTGAAAACACATCGTTCAATTTTGTGATTCCGCGAATATTCGACCAAAAATAAAATTGAAATTCAAGGCCGAAGGCGCAGGGACGAAAGTAAAAGCAGAAGCCCGGGCAAATACGTTCGCCTAATATTTGCCCTATAAAAATTCGTACTCGAGCATATAAAATCGGCGAATATTAGGCGGAAATTAGGCGAACATTCTCCAAATTGGCGATTACTAAGCGAATATTCGCTCCTCAGACCACCATTCGCTCACTAGGCGACTTCTATAGAAAAAAATATTCGATATGAGGCGAATAATCAAGAATAATTTTGCAGGCGAATATTCTCTATACAGACCGAAGGTTTCAAGTTGAGTCATGAAAATGTTGTCAATTCGAAGGACACGAAAATAAATCTGAATCAAATCAAACCAAAATAGGTGCGATTATCGCTGGTAAGGCAAATACCGAAAAAACAAAAATTCGCGGCATCCCTATTTCAATTGTTTGACTTTTGCCAACTTAGTTTTGCCAATTTGATTTGCTTTTAATATTTGCAATTCACTTGACTTGGTAAATTCATTGGATTGTTTTTAATATTCTAATTGTTTTAAAGTAAAGTGGATTCGCAAAAAATCTTGCTATTCGCTACCGCAAGACAACGTTTTGTAAACGAGGTTACGAATATTATCGTATATGAACAAAGAAGCTTTTGGCTGCTTACGATATGTGGGCGCCGCCATATTTAAAAGCTCTTAGGGTTTTTAGCATCCACAACCTCCAGTAGGACTTTGGAGACGAAACATTAGCAATCTGCCGCTCCCTTGTTGATTCAGGGTTTGCATTCATACGTTTCGTTATCTGAAAATGGAAGTAGATATTGAGGTCAGTCTCTGCGTTCACTGATACCGCATTCCAAACCAAACTGCCCCCTTACATTACAATATTGGCACACAGTTGTAAAGAATATTTTGGTGCGATTTTTGCTCTATTTGGTTGAGGTATATTAGAAAAAACGAATCCGTGAATCCTTTGGAGAGGAAGCATTTTGGGTTATCTTATCAATTATTGTTCAAGCTAATCGTGTAAACACCTATTGAATAATTTATGGCTTACAGAATTATTAGCCCTCAAATGTCATGAGTGAACGGAAATGTTCTAAAATGTAAACGTTTCATGAACAGTATCCCGTTCCCATTCGTCATGTTCCATGACCATGACTCATGATTCTAAATCAAAATTCGTCCTCTAGTTTTCAAAAAGTTGATATTGCGAACCAGGCAATGATGCTTGAGAAACATACTTTCGAACGTAGTATTGATAAATAGTTTATATGTCATTTCTTACCCACCTATCGATTGAAGTTATTTTAAACGCCTTTGGTAGTGATACATTTGTATTGAATTAAGTCTCTTAAAAATTGATTCCGATCTACTACATTAAAAGTGGTAACTATATAAAAATTATAATATTCTCATTTCATTGTAGAGGAATATTTTCTCTCTTTTTTTAAAACCTTTACATATATATTGATGTTCCAGTAAGTACAGTCATTTTTAGTCTCTGGTGGCTTTATTGAAAAAAAACAAAAACTACTGGTTAAATGGATTGTCATTTTGCTTCGGAAATAAACGTTAAATGAATGAATTTAGTGACTCCATCAGTACAAAGTACAAAGGGCCTAGACTCCAGTCGAGAAAATCATGAGTTTTCGAATCATTTTGCTCTATGTTTTATTTCATGGTGGGTTAGCGGATTATTGCTGGCCAATAATCATCCTAAGTTTAGGGTTACGGAAACCATTCATATTTATTAGATTCTCATTCAAATGCTTGTTTAATTATTTCAGAACGATTAAAAGCAATGGTCATATCACGTGTAGGAGTCATTGCAAAATGCAAAAATTGTAGAACCATGCAGCCTTAATGTTAATGATGAGGCATTTTTCAAAATACAAAATCAAAAATCGTAATGCAATTAGCTCCAAATTGAATTACAGAAGTAGGGGTCCTCTTACTGGCTGAGGTTTTCTACGCATGATATCAGAGGGTATTGAGAAGGTTGAGGCCAAAGACACAACCTTAAGTGCGTAGTAATGAATGATTGCACTTGATTTTAATTTATTCGCATTTACACGCACGAAATCAAAATTGTAAAAAAGGTATGTTTTACTAGGAATACTTGAGATTATGATATACCTCCGTTTCTGTATACGATATTTTATGCAGCTATTCTGAATATTTTCGGTTATTTATAATTTATAATTGATGCCAGGAAGAGAACATAATGAAAGATACAATAGCGCAGAGTTGAGAGCATATTTTACATCACTTATACACCATATTCCCTGAAATGAAAAAAAAAAAAAAGCGTAGGTCGCCTAGTTAATCCTGATATTTTGTATTCTGACAATCTATTTATTCACTCATTTAAAGACTACGCTTCTGGAGATCCAATGCGAGACAGAATTGCACCACCACCACTGGAGGCCAGCCAGCGTCAAATTACTCAGGGTTATCAACTGTCTTCATCTCGATTAAATCTAATTCGTCAGGAACTCCTTTATCCATTTTATGATCAAGGTAATCAATTCGAACAAAATATAAGCCTCGAGAAATGATTTCTCAAGAGATTAAAATGTGAATTGATTTGGATTGTAGGAGGAACTGAGAATATTGGCGATTTTCAAAAGAACATCAAGGACAACTCCCCCCAAGTGACGAAGCATTTGAATTTCATCCTTCCATTTTTCGGATTCGGATACAACTACACCTGGGTATAACATATTTTAACACATTCAACTGCAGCACTCATTCTTCATGCACTGCGTGACCTTTAGCTTCTCAGCTTCCAGCGATTCCAATACTTACCAGTTTATGTAAATTCAGGTGTCAATCCATGGATTCTTAGCCTTCAGTGATGGTCCAACACTTTCACCAACTTATCCCCTGAAGTTTCCGATTGATGACTACCCCGCCCAGTCCGACCCTTCCTTCATTGGACCCTTCTATTCCAAATGCAAAGTGGGTGAACTGAACGGAGATGAAGTGGATTCAAGAAGGAGCGGAGTTTACTACAGGTTCGAAATCTTTAGATGAATCATTTCTCGCTTACTCAATTAATTGCTTGGTTATGATTATGATAACACCTTTCAACAAAGTGGACGCAATTTCCGCAAAATCAAATTATTTTCTACGAAATACCTTACCCCAAATGATTTCTGTAGGATGGAGCAGAACTTAATGAGTCGAACTGACCAGCTCGGTGTGGAGTTGCGGGAACGATTGAAATGGGACGTTCGTGAGGGAATCGTTGGTGCGGAATGGTTCGAACCTCGTCACGCCATCATTGTGACATGGAAGAATGTCAGTTTTGCTGGTGGTACTATTCACGCTCGGAAAACGGTACGCTGACCCATAATAGGAAGTAAAGGTGAAGGAAATCAGGATTTTGAAGTTGAGGATTTGTTGACTTTTCAGACTAATACTTTCCAACTTGTGCTTGCTACTGATGAAACAAGAACGTATGCACTCTACAATTACAAGCATTTGGGGTGGATGACCCACACGGAAGCTGGAGGTTCTTCTCAGGACGGTTCTGGTGGAACACCCGCATTCGTAAGAAAATCAGAGCTTTGATTGATGCATTTTTAAAAACTGCTGAAATGTTAACTGAAAAAATTCTCAACAGATTGGATTCAATGCTGGTAACGGTACACGATCGTACGAGTATAAACCCTATTCCCAGGGTCCGAAGCTTCCGAACATAATGTCTGGAGGGAATGTGAACGGATTTCCAAGTCGACATATTTTCAGGATTGACGAGAAGATCATGTCCGGCCAATGCATTGCTGAACTCTGTAAGTTTCTAATCAAATAGGAAAGTTGTCGTATTCCGCTTCATATTCATGTTTTACTGTGTCTTATTTTAGACGACGTTCCTGCTCACTTGCAAGTCTTGTCATTCGCTCCTGAGAGTGGAAACATGTTGGGTGGAACTATTGTCAATGTAACTGGACCTTGCTTCAAGAGTGATATGAGAATCAACTGCAGGTAAATACTCTATTGACGCAAATCGTTTAGCATAGGTCTTGACATGTGTTAATGGATCCTTGCCTCTCACAACAGATTTAACACAATTCAAGTACCGGGAGCTGTAATCGACCAGAACAGAGCCACATGCATAATGCCCCGTATCTATATTACTGGCTACGTTGATCTCTACGTGGAAGTTGATGGTTCAAATGATCTGCTCTGGAAAGGGAAGTTTTTCGTAGAAACGCCGTTCCAGGCTCCGGAATTAGTTCAGTTCAATAGGGAAGAGATCTTGGCGCAACAACCTCCGCAAATCACGGTCAAATGGGATTACAAGAATTTAACACTAGACGAATCGACGCCAGTCTCAATTACGCTGTGGGGGTATCGGGAAGCAAATATAAATCCAGAAATCGTCTATATTGATACCATTGCTGTAAGTGTCAATCTGATCTCAGGCCAAACTTGTACAAACATCGGCTTATGACTTCATCTATTATCTATTATTCGTTTAATCTTCTTAGCTTGGAGTTCCGAACAACGGAAGATACACCTTCAGTCCGAACGAGTTTGCTGCTAAAAAGTCTCAATATCCGGAAATTGAGATTGGACTTATGACAGTCAATATTACGAATCCTGGTGGATTTGAAGGAACACCGTTTGAACCGTAAGATTTAAGAAAAAAAGAACTTTCCTTGCAGTTCCAAATCATATTCAACGAGACGCTTTGTTTGTGTAGGGTGATCTGGAGTAGACCCATCCCGATAGCCTGGTACATGTGGCCGCAGTGGCAGACGAGGCGAGGGCGCTGGACAGAAAAAATGTGCGAAAACTGGATTATTCGAGATCGACTTCTAAAGAACTTTGCTTCTGACGTAAGCTGCTTTTAAGTTAAGTGAAGTTACGCCGTCATTCAAGAAATTAAAATTCCATTCTTGCTTCAGATTCCAATCTGCCCTTGTATGCTGGACCAAGCTCTGGCAGATAAAGGTCGCTTCCTGCCAGATCAAAACTGTGACAGGGAAGGGAAAGTGGGAGGCTGTTACCTTCATAAAGGCGCCATGCACTGCGTCCGATCTTCTCAGCCAACGTAAGACGCTTCCAATTCGAAATTAGGAGACCTTCTTGTCTGATTTCCTATAACTTTTTAAATGTCTCACAGGATGTCTGGGGCTGGTCAACAATGCTGTTATGATCCATACGGATTTCTAATGATGACAGCGGATCAAAAGTGGGGCGGAAGGCCAGGAAGAGCTCATGATCTTGGACATTTGCCGTGGAACGAAGCGAACAAGGTATGAGTCGAATGTCTAGAACAATGTTTTGAGCGAAGACAACTGACCGTTAGAAATTACAATCGTATTCACTTCTAATTGCGTCTTGCAGGTGCCGTCACTGTCCCACTACTTGCATGATGTTGCTCCGTTCTTCCCATGTTGTGAGTGGCAACATGAGCAGAGCTGGTGGTGCATGACATATCGATTCGAACGTCGGCCATCTCAGAACTGCGTTGGATACCAGCCACCGGCAGTTGGTAAGTTTCAAGAACGACATTTGACTTGTTTGGTTTAATAGTGTGAATCCTGAAACTCACGTGAAATTGAAATTCACAGCAACGGTCTTTGGAGATCCACATTTTATCACGTTTGATGATACCCAGTACTCATTCAATGGAAAGGGAGAGTATGTGCTGCTGAGGTCAAACACTGACCGTCACAAGCTTGACGTTCAAGCCCGATTCGAGCAACCTTCCAATAATTACTATGGCGAAGTGAGGGCAACTATAATGACAGCTGTGGCAGCTAAAGACAACCAATCTGCAACATTTGAAGTTCGGCTGCGTCCTCGTGATGCTCAATGGCGCTATAAGCTGGACGTGTTTGTTGATCAACATCGGATCTTCTTTGATCGCTATCCACAAAAAGTTCAATCCTTCCCAGGTTCGTATTCCTTTAGTTCTGTCTATCCCCGTTTCAAATGGACTATATCTTAATGCTTAATGAAACGCATTCATTTAGGAGTGACAGTGTACACGCCAACGTCAATTCAGAATCAGTCTCACGTTATCGCCATGTTCGAGTCTGGAGCGGGTGTGGAGGTTATCGAGAATATGGGGCATCTCACCTGTAGAACCTATCTCCCAATGACATTCCTGGTAACCACCCACGACGTACACACTGACTTCCGTTGGTCACATGTGATATTGCCAATTTCTAATATATTTCTTCTGATTTAGAATCAAACCCGTGGATTGTTCGGAAACTATAGTGGGATTGCGGACGACGATCTGGTTTTACCGGACGGAAGCCCGGGTCCTATGGTCAACCTCAACGACTTTTATAATCTTCACGAGAATTTCGGAATGCATTGTAAATTGCTAGATATCCTTAACCACAGCCTTGTTCACTGTTGAGAATATTCCGTATAATGTGCCCATTTCTCTTCTTGCAGGGCTTCTTGATAATTCCGAGAGTGAGCTAAGAGGGGCATCTCTGTTCTATCACGAGAGTGGGAAAACATCCAGTAATTATGCTGACAGAATGTGGAGACCCGAGACTAGAACTGACCCCGTAGTGATACTTCCACTTAATGTGTAAGTCAAGTGTAACTAATTTAATGACCAAGTGACAACTAAAATTCACCATTAACCCCCAAACCATTGTTTGCAGTACGCTGAAGCCAGCCGAAGTGGAAGCATTCTGTGGGGAATCCTACCAATGCAAATTCGACTACAGTGTAACTCTGAACAGAGAGTTTGCTCAATGGGCAAAATACTATCACACCCAATTCACTGTGCTCAAGGAGTCGGGATTAAGAACCAGTAAGTTCCCTCAATTAAGTATTCAAATTACCAAGAAAACAGTTTTTACCAAGTTAGAATTTTCTCTAGTTACTTCTTGTGGTGCCTTGATGACGCCGATCCACGGACGAAAGAGCACATTTGAGTATACGCCTGGAACCCAGGTTCAATTTGACTGCGACCCCGACTACATCATTGTGGGTGACAGGAAGCGAGTTTGTGAAGCGAACGGAGAGTGGAGCATTCCTTCGATGGGAATTGACAGAAGAACACAAACAGAATGGTACAATTGGGCTCCGTCAAAGACAACCAGATGCATTGGTAAGTCAGTTACTTCCTCTTACTCATGAACGAGGGTGGGTAAATACGGTTTTGTCGACTGAGGCCAAGCTACTAAGAACAACGTTTTAGAACTAGTATGTGAGTTCGAATAGTATAGCTTGAAACAATATTCCTTAATCTTCAGACCACAAAACTTCTGAACCCGCCCTTGTGCTTTTGTCCAGTGAAATGCTTCTTGGGACTCTTCCGAGTGACTGCACTCTGGAAAGTGTCCACCTCTCGCATAACGTACTCCTGCTTTCCCCCACCTCTCCCTGCTATACTCATTACGAATTGATTAAAAGACTCAGCCAAGAAAGGTTCCTACTGGTAATACAGAGAAAGCTGAGCATTCAGCCACGTCGTCCGCAATAACTGCTGGGATTGTCTTCGCCATCCTCGTCCCAGTCATCCTCATCGCCCTCTTCTTCTTCGTCGTCTGCCGCAGAATCATTGCCAACCGTGAGGAGCATGACACGTACAACACGGACAAGGAAAAGGCCAAGCGACTCGGATTTGTTTCCAAACGTCGAACGAGCGAGACTCAGCAGCAACCCAGTCTTCCGCTCATGACGCTTCACAAGGAACTGGATACAGAACCGAATCTGAAACCCAAGTCCGAGTCTCCAAAGCGAGAGCGGAGTCCACATGTCAAGGCCAGTGCTCCCGAACCGAAAGACAAGGGAGAAGTGGAGATCCCCACATTGTCCAGTTCACCCAAATCCTCACCCCGCTCCCGTCAGTCTTCCTTGTCCCTCAAGCGATTTGACCCGAGTGAGGAGGAAACGTCCTCAGGACCTTCCACTCCCGAGAAGAACTTCCGGTCCAGGCCTGAGCCCTTGGGCGAGTCCCGGAGTCGGAAGCCCATAGCCTACGACGGGGTTTACTACACAGGAGAACCGCTACCCAATCGACCCGAAGTCCTCTTCCCAGATGAGCTCCCTGCACCTCCAACCCCGCTCCATGGAAACCTAACACCCAATCCTAATGTGACCAAACCTCCGAATTCGAAAGGAGTTGTAAAAGCACCTCCTATACCTTCCAATCCTCCACCCATTCCTGCCCCACCCCCTCTCGTCGAGTATGACGAAGAACCGTATGTGTCGAGCACAATCTCTGTTTAAACCACGTTTCTCATGCAATCTGTCTATCCACCTGAATTCGTTTAGTTCCAGTCTCACATAATGTATGCTAGTACAATTTAAGTTTAAAGTGGGTAAAAAATAATATGGGGTGGTTTATGAGTGCATTGCCCGATGTTTTCACCTTTCATTCTTACAAAATATTTTTGCATAAAGCCCTGTGGACCTATTCAGGGCTGAGCAAAATCATTAGAAAATGATTTTCAAAATCATTGACCAAAATCACGGAGAATTCGACTTCAAAATCCCAAAATCAAAATCAATCCCTTCTCGTCGTCAAAATCAAATCATCAAATCAAAATCAACGATATTTTTGATTTTAAATTGTAATTTTGAAATCAAATAGCGATTTAAATTAGCGATTTAAAGTCGCCAATTTAGCTTAAAATCGTGATTATTCCAGACCAAAATAGATGCTTCTACAAAATAAAAATACAAATTCAGGTCATTTCTTCAAAATCAAAATCCGAAAATCAAAATCCTTAAGATTACCAAAATCATGTTTTTAAAATCATTGATTTTCGAAATCATTGATTTTCGAAATCAAATGATTTTGCCCAGCCCTACTTCTGTCATTATCCTGGAATGCACAGAGCAGAACTGATTCTGACTTTCGCTGATGGTTCAAAATGCTAGATTGGAAAAAATGTTACGTGCTGAGAGGAACTATGTCCATTGTTTTGAGAGTTTCTTTACTGCCCGATAAAGATCATTGTTTTAGATTATGGTCAAATGCTTCGATATGTCCGTGCAATATTATTCCAATATTCCATCTCTGCTTGTATATATTGTCTTTAGATAATGCACATTATGTTACATGCTAAATGAAGTTTGTGTTTGTGCTCTCTCACGTTCCCTGGTTTGAATAAGAATCCAGTCCGACTTAGAAAGCAGCATTGACGTTTGTTTAATATTTGTGTCATTATATTATGTTAGATTACATTAGTTATCACAAAAATAAATAATGTTTTCTCAATAAGTTTGTCAGGTACGTGTTTGTTTTCTTAGGAAAGACATAACAGAGTTCAGTTGTAATTAATTGGATTTTATTTATGTGATATGTGGTTGAGCATACATAACTGACTTCTGTTATTACCCGGCAGTGTTGATGTAAAAGTAGGTAGTATAAGTATAGTAAATATTCCAAACAAGTAAAGACAAGACAGTGAATTGTGGGGTTTGTTTTCAATTTTGTATTTTGATAGAGAAAGGAGAGCATGCTTCGGTTTCTTCGTTTAAAACGGCCGGCATCGTCGTGTTCGTCTTAGCCCTTTGTATATTCATCGCATTCTTCGGCTATCGATACTACCAGGCCAAGAAACAAGGAACCACGATCAATGCCGCCGATCGAACGTAACTAAGCCTTCACTTATTTTGACCAAGCCGAATTGAATTGAACCGTTATTACTTCAATGCCATAATGAACTGTGATTGCAGGAACAAGAGGGATATTCACTTGATGAAGACCATCGTACCCCCTCCGCCTGCACACACAGCAGCCGAAGGATCACCTAAGAAAGAAACCTCCCACTAACTCTACCTTTTACAAAAATAAAAACAGTTATTTACATACGAACACTAGTAATATTCATGCCAGTCTTCCACAGTCTAATCTGAACTTTATTACTTATAAGTATGTGCGAAACAAGCACTCCATTCAATCTCACCCAGCCTAAATGGCTATGGACGCCTTCGAAGTTTCCTTGTCCAGCTTCCGCTTCTTCCGCTGCTCCTTGTGCCCACTTGACCCTTTACTCTCGGTCTTCCGTGATTTCTTCCCGTCCTCCCGATCATTTCGACTGTCGTTCGAGGAAATACGAACCGTCCTTGCCTCACCCGCCACTCGCGAGACTTTACTGTCCGATGAGCTCTTGGACGAGGACTTTTCTCTTTCTTCCTGCTTCACCAGCTTCTTGGTCTCCTCAGGCTTCTGCTCCGACACCTTCGGCTCAGAGGATGCCTTGCTCGAGTCGTTGGATTTCTTCAAATCAGAAGATTTGACGATCCGCGTCTCCCCGGAGGGCTTCGTTGTATTCTTGTCAGGTGACTTCTGATGAAATTGGTCTTCCGTGATGAGTTTCGGGATTCGAGCCTTCAACTGTCCAATGTAGCTCGTAGCCAGCGCAAACAAATCCGCTCGTTTGTCCTTTTGCTCCGCTCGCACCTGTCACATGGACATGTAAACATGAGATACTGGTTCAGAAAGTAACGTGACTGGTTAAGTTTGCACTTACTCGTTCCACCCATCGCTCCACAGCATTCGCCAAATTCTGAACTCGGGGAAAGTTTGGCAGCACTCTCTTGAGAACAATCAAAGAGTTCCGGATTTGTATGAAATCTTTCGACTCCAGGCAAGTGATCACGCACTATAGGAAATAGGAAATACAAACAGTATAGATACCTCCAGCTGCTGAGGTAGTTGGACGTACAACTACTGTATTTTTACCTTGGTGATTTTATAGTGCCATTTGTGACACACATGTCTGAAGTTCTCGTAGTCAACGTGATCATTACTGTCACTGATATTCGGATTGGTCGCACGAAACTTTGTAACGAATCCAGGAAAGCTGGCACACTCCTACAAAACGCACAATTGAAGTTAACATACTTTTGAATATGACTGTGAGACTGATACTTTTGACATTCTGGTTTACTTTCCCCAGAGCATTAATAGTGCTTTTGGTTATATCGTCTTCTAAGTTTACATGACCCGAGAGAAAACAGAAGAGCACTTCGCTTATACACAGTCATATTAGTCACACCTTTACAAAACCTGATCGTGAATTGATTTTTAATTTTACCTTGTCGAAAATGTCTTTATTCCCGTGCCATTTCATGATAGTTCCCAGAAGTGCATTCAGAAATCGTCCATAACGGTTAGCCTCATTCTCGGTGCAACAGGTGACAGCATACATAATATCACAAAAGAGCTGAAATTAAGCACAGACCCGTCTCAATAGTTACTGTTCGAAAATTGTACAACATATCCGCAACCTCATAGACATGGAATTACAGGCTAATTTTCACGACTTTGCACAAACTCACCCTATCGTAGCATATAAGTGTAGAAAAGTTCGGAGTTGACAACAGATGAATAGTGGTCACAAAGTGGGCACAGTATAAGGCGTCAGGAGCCGTGAAGATAGCACGAGGAAACACGCAGAGTTGCAAGAATGCAGTTACAGCTTCATTTTTGGCAGCTTTTTGAGCTCTGGGTGCAAACCACGTTTCCTTATCCTGTCGTGACGTCAAGCATCCACGTAATTAATTTTCCGCTCGTACGCTCAAACATTTCACATTCGGCGCATATGTACTAAGCTCCTACCCGATTTAATTTGGCCATAACACGACCGACATGTTCCTTCTGTCGGTATTGTTCATCCTGAAGCTTCTCAATCAGTGTTGCACACCTTTCCTGCTCCTTTTTCCGTTTGCTGGAAGTTAAATCCTTATTTTCCGAAGCCGCATAGCTGAGCTGCTTCACGCGGCTAATCTCTCTGTTGTAAGCTTCGTTTGGTACGAAAAGGTCATATAAAGTCAATGACCAAAAGGTCACAAAGAAAAGGGGTGAAACATCATCCCAGGTTCTGGCTGGGAGGTAGTTCCGCATCATGTCTGCAACTGGGTCAAGGACGATTGTAGAAGCTTCTGCATATTTCTGCTGAAGAACTGAACTGTGCAACCGTTTATGGGACTTGCCCGTACGTCGCAGCTCATCATACTTCGCCTGTAAACGCAAGAGATAGAATGAACTTCATGTCGTCTGCAAATGTGTGGAGGAAGAATGTGAGCATGTTTATTAGACTCACAGTAATAGAATAACTGAAAAGAGATCTCCAGAGAAAAAAGGCAGCATCTGAGTCCATGTGATACTCTTCAACCAGAGTTTGAAGTGAAGGAATCTTCTTTGCATACTCATCTAGAGTGCAGGAAGTAGCTAGGAACGTTCCGAATTGAATCAACGTATCTTGGCACTAGAATTTGAAGAAGAAACAAGGGACGTCAATTCGGCTCAAGGTTCACCACCAGCGTGAGTGAGTCATCCACCGTACACCAGAAGGGCCGGCTGTTCTGTGATTCTTACTTGATCATACAGCTTCCCCACCAACTTCGTGTGAACTTGTTCTTGATAATTTTCAAAGATGATGCAGTTTCGCTGCTGAGCCATGAGTATGCACAGGGTTACTGCCAAATCACTGACAGAAGCAGCATCTCGGAGTCTTGTTGCTGATTTCTTATTTGTTCGAACTTGACCGAAGTAACCAGCCTGAAAGGAAACATGATAGTTAGTACGACTACTACTGTATCTTCGTAATTATATTTCTAGCTGAAAAAATAAAATCTTACTTCGGAGCGTAACAGTTCACCTCCAGCCATTGCGTCCAATTGCTCACTCGTAATTTCTTCCGCAGCTTCAATTCCAGACATCTTCTGAATAATTTCCTTCAACAAAAGGAGGTCCAAGCTCTGTTGTGCTTTCAACTGATTCGCAATATACTGGAGTAGTGGAACCAGGTCTAAGCTGTATTTCTTGTAAATCGATCCAGAAAATGATGCCAGATTTTGTACCCAAGGAGCAATTGTAGAACCATCATGTTTGGTTCTAGATCGATTGCCGGTGAGCATCTGTAGTCCAAAGTAAAGAATGCGTGAATGAGGGCTTCATGAAGCACTACTGTATTGAAAATAAAACAGATTGTGCCACGTACAACTGAAAGCTCATTTTTCTTTATTTGAAGTTCAACTGGTGCAAGAGCTTCAAGCAAGCAGAATCCCAACACATCATAGCCAAGTGGACTCAGGTATTTGAGGGCGTCAATCACAGGTGTAATCATGTTATCGAACAATTGAATTTGGGACAAAACCTGTTCAAATTATACCCGATCATTTGATTAAACTCATTCGACAAAAATAAGAAAGTAAAGGCTTAAATGTTTAAGAATTTTACGTAGTCAAAAACAACGGAGGGCATTGAATGAGACAATTTTCCTAATTGTCGGCCCATGAACTTCACATTCTCTTTCGACAATCTTCTCATCAACTGTTTGATTTGCTTAATCAAGTCCACCCGTTTCCGCATCAACGTGGGATGGGAGCGAATTCGCTCTTCTGACTTCCAGGAACCGTAAAGTTGGTACCTAACAAATTAATTGAGCATTGAGCGTAGACATACATTACAAATGCTTCGACCAAAGTAGAGATGAATCATTACCGAATTTGGTACGGGTAATATTCCAGAACGGACCAAATCTCCTTCGCAATACAACAATTCCCATCCAAGTAGCACATTGCTGGAAGAACCACTTGATCCATCACATCGATGAATGAGTAGTAGATGTCCGTCTTAGCTTTCCCCTACAACAAAAAATAATGTGAACGTGGCTCAAAGCACAGTCAGAAACTCTCAGTCGCAGCTCATACATGAAATTAGTCAACCGACCTTAACTCCATCCAAATAGAAGTGGATGATGCGGATAATTTTGTACAGAAGAATCACGTCATAGTGAACAAAAGGTCCCAAGGTGAGAATAAGGCTCATGTATTTGCTCATTTCGTCATATCCTTCAATCCGCTCAGTGAGCTTCGTGTTATTCCGTGCGTGAGTAGGCCGACGAACGGGGCGTTTGGCGATTAAGTCCGTAATTCTGAAGGTAATACGCAAAAAATAAAGAAACTGTGGTTAAAGACACACACAAAAGCGCTAAATAAACCACACATATCGAATATCCGAAGAAATAAGAAACTGCTATGCTGGTCTTTGGTTTGGAACGCTGGACTTACTTGGTGTACAAGGGTTCGATCATATAATTGACGAAACGGATCAAGCTGATTGCCACAAACGGGCAGCTCATACAGGCGTATTGAGGATGACGTTTGATTAATTTGTGAGCCTGGTCCCAAGCTCCAATGTCGAGCAAAGCTTTGCACAATAGCATCTTCTGGTTTTCGTAGTACTGTCAAACCCAAATAGAAAAATTACCGATAGGAACGATTCTGTTTCTGATCATCCAGATTTGAAGAAACTCTAATTTCATGAATTCACTATTCAAAATGTTCTTTCTCGGATGAAGAGATTTAGGGGATTTACTCATGCTCCAATACAAAATGCACTTACGGAATCCATAAAGCCCTCTTCGTCGTCTTCTGTTCCTGGAACCGGGGTTTCTTTTCCGTCTTTGCCATCGAGTCGCACCTTCATCGCTTGTAAGGCATCTTCAGTGGCTTCGTTCAATTGCCTCTCCCAGTTCTTCTCGATGACTCGATCGTTAGGTTTAAGCTGCAATAGATGGAATTAAACATTTTAACAGATTCAGCCAAACGTCAAAAAAACTTATGACTAACAAGTGCAGCCTTCACAATTCCCCAAATTGTTAATATGAGGACCAAAGATTAGAAACGCGACGGATTTTACACTAGATTTTAGAAACCACACCACAAAGTTACAGATCAGACAGAGGCAGAGGGCAGAGGATGTGCTGCACAGCCCCTGTTAAATTCTTTTGCCTTTCGTTAGATACTTTTCCGAGTGCTTGCTTACCCAAGGGTAGATTTGATTCAGAGTGATGATCTTGTGTTGCAAGAGAAGGGCCATAAGACTGAACAAGCTTCGTGAAGAATCCACATGTGACAATTTCAACGCAAGTAGCTCACAAATGGTATTCTGTCCAAACTTTAATTTCTTTAGTAGGGGTATGAAGAAGCGACAATTTGGTTGACACTCAAAAGCTTCCAAAATGACGTCCAAGACCCGATTCGGGTCAAGCTGGGCGGAACCTATAGAGTAGACACAGACGCTATTACACACTGCAAAAAGAATACACGCAGGAAGGTAATATGCAACCTACTTATCCTGTGCTTACCAATAAGGCATTGAGCAATTTCCAACAACGTGTTAAAACGTATCTTCTCCATCGGTTGACTAAATTCCGCTACCAGCTTCCCGTAACCTTCTGGTTCTTCACGGAACAAGTTGAATTTTTGCTGTTTATAGCTAGTAAATACGAAAGATACAATTATTATTATTACTTGAATCTTTGGGATGCAATCAAAGCCATAAAGTCAATAGCAAAAATGGAGCACATGACTCACTAGTTCTTGGTTTTAAGTCGTATAAACTTCTGATTGAACGTCTTGGCAAGAACAGGGTTTCCAAAGACGTCTTCCATGTGTTCAACATCCACCCTTTCTTGAAAGTAGTACGAGAACACAACTCCCATTTCTCGAGTGAGCTGACTGAAAATGTCTCTCTTCTCACCCCCAGCTGTGGAACAAAGCGTGTAGACGTTTGCCCAAACGTCCCCAACAATTGTGCCAATCAATCTATCCACACTCGCCAGGTCACTTAGGACTGAAACAACTCTGTCTCGTCTGATAGTTCGATGTATAGCACTATAGGCCAGCTGAGCAATTGCATGAGTAAGTTCTCTGTTCTTCCTCTCTACAGTATCAAAAACAGAAGATCAGGAAACGACTTCTTTGATGAAATATATTTCTGAATGGCTTATTATTCTTACGCCTTTCACGGTATTCTTCCAGATTCGTAGCCCTCTTGATATTTAGAAGCTTTTTGCAGTTCATCATGCTGGGTAAATATAAAAAATGTATAGATTAATTAATAGAATATTGTATGTTCATGATCATTAATTTTTTCGCTCTAAGTCAATACTTACAAAATGGATCTTCCAGACTTGTCCCAATTCTTGAAAATCGACGGCACTATCCACGAAGGACAACCGCGTCGTTTCCTCGTGGTTCCATTATTCAAAGCCACTGTAGACTGAGACTGATTGTTTGCAAAGGGTTCATTTACCTTTGCAGGCACTTCGACTTTTACAGACTCGCCCATGGGTACTTGTTTTCGATCCGCTGTCACTGAAGCCACCTCCATCGCTAGCTAACAATAGTGGACAACAACGAAAACTTTAAGAACGGTAGTACAAATCTAACATTGAGTAAAGTAAATTCCAAATACACCATACTGATACTAATAAGCAATTCGTTAACATACCACGACGATTATAATCTTTATGTAGCGTCTTCATAAGCAATATACATAGTGATTGGAAATCGCATCTGATTTTAAACCCCTGAGATTGAGATTACTTATCTATTTGCCAGTGAACGGAAGTGAATCTCGAATCTGTACTGTACAAGGGAGGTCCCAGAGACAGATTGTCGCACAGTTGCCAATCGAAAGCACATCTCACTCGTGTTATAACAATGACGGAATCTTTTAAAAAATTACGAACGTTTCGTTTCTTTTTGTTTCTAAATCCCTGGAAACGAAATGGAAACGGTTATGGAATTTTTTAATGAACGCATTTAGAGTTAATTCGCTGAAGAATTCCAGTGCAGCAAACTTATTAATAGCATATAGCCAACAACAATAAATATACTAACAAGTTAAATAAATAGTCGAATAATAAAATAAATTATATTAAAAGCAAAAACGAATACTAAACTAATTAATACAAGCAAAAACGTCCTTATCTGCGACAATTGTTTGAAGACAAACTTTCAGTTCGGTTGAGTTGTAACCTAACTTAGGTTATAACTCTTTCTCTTTTCATACCGTTGACGTTGACTGCTATTTTGTCTTGTTGAGTTATAGCGTGCTATATAGCTTAGGCTAGAGCTAGAGCAAAATAAATTATAATTCGACTGGAACTCAAGGAGCACGGTGCAGTTGACCTAACCCAAACCATTGAACACATAACCAATGGCACTGGCCTTGCGATTTAAAGTTACAAAAGTGTTTGCCCAATTACATAATGCAACACGGAAACTTCTGAAAGTCTTCGCAACCTCAGCATGCACAACTTAAAATGACATAGCTTGAATTAGTAACGTTACACAACCTCCTGCCCTGCCTCTTTATTTGCGTATGTCCTCGTCAATACTATACTTCATCTTACGTTGTAGGTTAGGTTTCCAAAACCCCGGCAGAGGACTTTTTAAATTCCTGTAAAAGGCAAAATTCAAAATGGTTGGTTAGGTTGATCCGAAGCGAATGTCCAAACGGTATAAGACAACCCTGACCAACCTTTAGTCTATTGTCTATAAGCTACATGCATGGTGAATGGGTGGGGTGGGGTGATGCGGTGACTTTTAGGTAGACCCGAATAACGACTTCAGGCCAACATTTCAAAAGCATGCTTGAAGTCAAATATTTTCAATAGTTGACAGGAATAAAGTACTATGTGATATGTCGCATGTAGCATTATCCACTTACTCGTTGCACCAGGTTGAAGTTTTGATATCCTATAGAAATCAGAGAAGGCGTCCTACTGTCCACCCACAAAGTGGATGTGATGTAAGTACTGTGATGTACTGTGATTCTGAAACTACAAACTAACACCGTAATCTGTAACCGGTTCTACTCGGCCCCCGGCCACCGGTGCACTTTAATCTTTAGCCCAAGAAATATGCACTGAAGAATATTCAATTGTCATCACACAACTGACAACTGAGAACTGAGCCAAGGGAACTGGAGAGCCGCAGATGCACGGACCAACATGGATAATACAACCACAGAACACGACTAAAGCAGTAAACAAGTACTAGGTAAGTACAGTAATCAGTGTATTCTATGTATGTATTCACAAGACGAGTAGACTTTCAAATAAAACAGACAAACAACCCATACAACCTACCACTGCTGCTAGTCGAGTAGCGAGTAGTATGGAAGTGTGCTTCGTGATGTAGCAACTAGCAACTGGCAATTCCAGAGATGAGATCGCACCGCACCGCACACTCTCAATCTCAACTCCAAAAGTTATAATAACTGGACGCTGAAGAAGCGCACGCTCAAAGTGTGTTCATATTATAACTTGTATAATATGTAAATACAAGCCGTAGTGCTGTATGTACTACCTGGCAGTAGTGCTACGCTACATGCTCCATGCTACATAGCTATGCAATGCATACAACACGCTACCGTTTTTTCTTGCGTCTAGCAGCGTCCCTTTCGTCGAGTATATCTGTATTGCCTTGTATCTTGTACGTTCTTCAATTCAACATAATGGGATGGTAGGCTATGCGTGCATGCAAAGCTATAACACTAGTACGAGTCTGCTCAGCAAGCTGGCTCCCTTCACTCTCTGCAAGCAGTAGAACACAGTCTCCTGTTTCCGTTTCCGTATACATACACGGCTAAGTTCAAGAAGGGTGACTTGCTTCTGGCAAATGTGCGCTATATTTCAGCTATATGGCTTGTAATCTTATCTTGTGAATATTTTGTCCGGTCCGCAATGGACATTCTTACATAAAAACGCTGATCTGTCGTATGTTGTATGTTGTATGTATGTTGTATGTTCACTATCTCCTCCCAAACTACTCAACGTACAACCATGAACGATACCTTAAAATTTAGCTAATTTTCCAGTTCATTCCGTAGGGTGGTTTTGGTTGACCCAACCTTGACCC
>JAQFXZ010000384.1:0-20678 GCA_034694025.1 Ceratophysella scotica | reverse complement strand
TGAAACCCACGTCCATGTCATTCCCACTACACAGAAGAGCTTTCCCGCACTGGAGCCTATTTACCGTCTAGTAAAAATATACAGCAGCCAAGCAAGTAAAGAATCTTAAGTAAATATTTTCTCTCCGTCAATTATGTTTTCATGAAAGCTCTCGAATGACACGAAGCACAAAGCTGGCTCTCATCAACGGTATTTAACTAAAGAAAATTCTGTAGAGTGTTTTACCTTCAAATAGCGCTGCAATAATATGCAAGTCGGCAGTTGTACACGGTAACGGTATAACCTGTCAATGTCAATATGGATGGACATGATCTCATATTGGCATCATTTAGTTTATGCCAAACTACGTAAGACTTTTTGATAAATTGTTTTCGGATAAGAACAAACGGAATGTACAGATGAAAACTTGGTTGACAACAGGATTAGGGAACACGCGGTAGCCACACATGCATAAAACTACAAGGAAACCACTCGTATTCCTGATTTCAATAATCTTTTTCATCCTCTCCTCTGGGTTACGTTAGGTTATTCTGAATGCCCGCCAAAGTTTTTGGGTAAGTTCTTGTTAGTTTAGGTTTCATTCTGTCTCATACTCTTGCAAAATCATGAGAAACTTTCTCATTGTGTGGTTACCATGTGATTTGTCATTGTATCCGAGAGAACTGAGCTAGTGAATTCCTGTTTTAAAGAGAAAGTTGTTAAGTTAAAATGGTTATTTATTTTTTCTTTGCTTATCTGTTCTTTGCAGAAGTGTACGAAAATGACCTGTGACTATGACTCCGTGACCCGATGTTAGAAGTCGTCCAAACTTGTGAATCGAATAGCTTATGTTGCAAATTTAAGGTCAATTGGTGGACTATTAGTCGAGTAATCGTGCTCTAGGACAAATATAACGTTTAAGTCTATAGTTATTTTATAAAGGCTTATATTTTGAATAAGTTTCAAACAATGAGTCAGAGGAACGCTGGTTTTTGCTAAGCTCAGCTAATTTCCATAAAGCAGTCACCCTATGCATAAATGTTCAACCGAGCGAATCACTTTGTGTTATTACTGTTAACATAAATAGTTAATGGATTCCCTTGCGGTCTAAGAAGTTATCAGCTTTATGCTAATTACTTGAATTTCGGGCTCTGTCCGCAACGCTTAGTAGAAGCGCGAATGTGTTGAGGTGTTCCACGCGGAAATGCTTAGAAAATATGCGACGAGGCAGCGAGCATAAGCTCCTTCTGCTCACGGTGAACTTAACTGAGTTCATTCTGTTCTACTGATACTCCTTTGAAAAAATTAAAATGAGTCTCAGAAGATTTGATTTATGATCTGCTCAAATCGATTTGGTACGATTTTCACATCGCTAAGGCTGAATGGTTTAGGTTACGATCTACGAGTATTGCCAATTTAATTTGATCTACTCCGTCCGGAATCCCATATGACAACTGCCAACATCCTGGTCCATTCTATTCGCATTGTCGCTTCCACTCAGGGGGCACAACTTTGGATTGTTTCAAAATTCATTACGAAACGATCAGCCTCATGTCATTTTAGAATTTAATTTTTATAAGTCGGCAAATAAACGTGGATCAATCAAACTCCCACATCTTACTAAAAGTCCTGACTTCGTTCCAAATGACGGTCACTTGTTCCCTAAACTCAAGAAGTTTGGATCGTTTCGTAAACTTTTAAAGAGTTTTAGTACTATAAAATTACAATTAGATGCATCCACATTTAATGGTTACAAAATTAAACGTTTTTCAAGCCCTACAGCTACTCATCAATCAGACCTAGTACTAGGATTCGAAGATTCCTCCTCACCTCGAAATGAAGCATATTTTACTCACTTCACCCAGTACTTGTCTAACGTAGAAGAGAATCAGAAGTTGGAATGCTCACTTGCTCCTTGCTCCTATTTCCACTGGCCTACTAGCATTTAGTAATAAGAGACGAGTCTGCTCAGGTTCAAATGTATTAAATTTTAATTAAGACGTCATAGTTTAACGTCACACGTCAAGGGACAGTGGGTGGTCATGTCCCGGAAATCATTTCCTCCTTCAGGGAGGGTTGGGTTGACTTGAGCTGATGCGATACAACATTTTGGTCAGTATATATAGTGGAAGAACGTAAATAGAAATCATTGACGTAATAAACGACCTTACTTCACTGTCACGCCTTATGTCGTCCTTGTCACATGAAAAGTATTCTTGCGTGAAATATCATAGACTCACACTAGGATTCGAGGAATGCTGGTTCTTGCTAAGACCAGCTAATTCCTATAATGTAGTCTCCCTATACATAAATGTTGAACCGAGTGAACCACTTTTTGTAATTACTGTGAGCATAAACAGTTCATGGATTCCCTTGCGGTTTAAGAAGTTGTCATGTGTATATGAATGCTTGGATTTTGGACTCTGTTCGCAAGGCTACAAAATCTGACGAGGCAGAAAGTAAAAACTCTTTCTGCCCTCACGGTAAGTTGACTGTTGGTAAGTCCTTGAGTTTTGCTCCTGAGAAAAGCTAAAAATGAGTCTCAGAACATTTGATTTCTTGATCTGCTCAAATCTGTACATCTTAAGCCTTGGTACCATTTCCTATTCGCTAAGGCTGAATGGTTCATGTTACGAGCATTGCACATTTAATTTGGTATACTCTGTCCCTAGATCCCATATGCCAACACTCGACTTGGTCCATTCTATTCTCACTTCCACTGAAGGGGCACAACTTTGGATTGTTTCAAAATTCACTTCGGTAACCTCGGTCAACAATAGTCATTTACAAGCCAATTTGTCAAATCATTTTTACGAATCGTGTTTTGTCAACATTCTCGTTACGATTCATCAGTGCTTTGGATGGACGCTGCCCGAGGTGTTTGGAGCACGTCACCTGAAACCTAACAAGGTGATTCTTATCATTCAACTAAACCAGCATCAGTGCAATACTCTTCGAGAATTCGCTGGGGTCGGAGGTAGGGTTTTACGTTTCTGGATTGATATCTCAATCTGGAGTTTGTCCCCAGACGACTTTGAATTAAAAAAGGTAGACCTGTTCTGCCCGAGCTGTCGTCAAGGCAAATACAACGCCACAAACTCCCAAAATTTGTCCGAAATTGAAAAGCTGATGAATAAAATGAAATCCGATTACTTCAAACCCGTCATCGGTTTAATTTCTCGCATGTCTGGACTTTCCTTTGGCAGGAGCAAATACTGCGACTTTCTATACAAAAATCGGCCTTCAACTTCCCCGGAACTCATTGGCTCGGATCATGCACACATTCTGATGGAGATCATGGCTGCAAGCCTTAATTTGAGCATTGACTTTCTTCCGATGCCAACAAGAGCGGATGACAATGTTGATATGTATATTTTAGCCAAACCCTTCACAGCGTTTTTCTTGTGGGTGTATCAATTAGAAACCCAAACAAAGACAATCTAACGCATCAAAAATATCATCAACAGTTCCTAGCCGGATTTGAAATACGCAGGTTCATTTACTGCGATCATTCTGAAGAACGGGAATCATTCAATTTTTTCTTCTGGACAGTTCCACTTGACACATGGACAAGGATCTGGCTTGGCGTCTCCAGCTTGAGTTTAGTTGTTTAGCTCAAAGGTCAGTGGTTTGAAATCTGCTCCATTTTAATGCGACAGGAATGCAGAATTGTTAGGCAAAATCCGGCTTTGATTTTTTTTATCCTGGTCACAATTGTATTGACGAATGGCTACGAAGGAATAAAATTTCAAACTTTTAGACGACTCACCCTGTAGATACTGGATGCAGTGCAGAGTGCTTAGGCATAATATTGAAGAGAGCGACTTCTACGAGCTTGAGCAAACTTTCCAAAGAGAGGGAATAGTATCAAGAAACCTGACCTCCAGTCTGGAGGACTTGAGCTCGACACCCAGTGTTTTCAGTCTGGAACAGGCCGAAGAATTCAGTTATCTGCTCTCACTCGGCAATATGACGTTCATCATCAGTCAAGATTTGGAAGTAGCCTATTCCAGTGTAATGTATAAACTATTCGGAGTTAAATGTTACTTTGCCAGAGAAACGGTTATCATGCAAGAAACAGTATTTCGATTTCTGGGATACACGTCCGCTCAGTTCATAAAGTATTGTGAGAGAATACTTGAAGCCGGTTTGCGCAATTGGATCATTCAATACTTGCTATTCGTTAAGAACTATAATTGGGTCGTAAGCAAGGAAATGACTGACTACAAAGATTCACGAGAAAGTTCTTTTAAAATCTCTGATTGGAAAATGTTGTCCATTTTTGTTATTTGGATCACTTTGTTGGGAATCTCGGCAGTCATATTGGTCGTGGAAATCACAAAAGGACATCTGATGGCTCTTCTCAGCGACATGTTTATTTATACGTACTACCGAGAGAATTGCAAGACTGGTTCCTTATAAATATCAAGCCCAAGTGCCGACTTAATAGACAAATATCCCAAAGATAACTTGGTAGATAAATGAGAAAGTGTTACTGACCGACTCAACCAAAAACCACTTTTTACATTTTTAATTTATAGATTTATCCATTCTAGGGTACGTAGCGGCTCGAGATTTAAGGGGCCAGGAACAAAACTAAGTTATTAAGCGATTTCTGGAACCTCATTTTTTTCTTATGGGTTTTACTATGTAAAAATTATGGCGCCCCAGCGGCGAGAACCAGAGACCTACTTGTAGGTGTAGAAAAAATGGCCAAATATACCGATTCAATAGATGCATATATAATTACAGGCGGATTTAATACATGTCCTTGTTCTGAAAATTATGAAATAATAAACTGAGCCCAGCTGGTTTACTAGCTTGGATTATTCGGATGAGGTAAATGAGAACACGTGAACTACGGTAGACTAAATACTGAGAGATACCTTTCTCCATGCAAGTTAGGTAGGTGCTCTGAAACGCGCTTGGCTCTGATTGGCCGGTTGTGTGTCGGTTGATGACTCATCATCGACATATATTGAAGCACTGTGTAATTGACTTTTCTCAATATAATTAACTTTATATACGCGTCGGGACGCGTCTTTACACCTTGTGAAATTTAGCCTACCTGGAGGGTGCAACTCAAATTTTTGGCGCCTCCACAGACTACTCTGTAATCTGTAAGACTGCGACTAGATAGCTCAAATATTTGAAATGGAAGACTGATCAACGAATCAAGAATCCAATCAGATTTGATTCAGACAATTTGTTTAGATGATTTATTCAGATTCAAGAAAAGGTACTGGCTGGATACAGAACTTGTCAAAAATAAACTTAGAACTAGTGCTAAGCGATGTGAGTATCCGCCGGGGTACAAGATGGTAACAGCGTTAATTACTCAGCTAAGATGGAGCTCCAGCGACTTCACAAACGGTACTGATCGGTTTTGTCGGCTGGTTTTTTTATACTTCCCCTCAAGCCCGGAATGGTCAGGGTTCAGTGGAGTTACGGCAAAGCGGTCTTCAAATATAACTCCAGCATTCGAGGAATGTGACCAAAATCCAATCTAAAGGATATTATAATTACCAATTTAGCGAGAACTGTTGGAATTGGTTGGATCCAAATGAAGCGAAAGTCAATTGTATCTAAAGCCCTTATCATGTTGAATGTTGAATGTTGAACGTAACTACAAACCTTAAATTCCCATTCAAGACCTAATTAGTACCAAACTCAATTAACGATAGGAGAGTTACTAATATGAGTAGTACCAGTACCTACTACAGTGAATATAGTAAACTGCTCCCAAATCAAGGAATGGATTTACTTGTATACGAACGAGGAAATGGTCAAACTTTGTCTGGAGTAAACTCAGCAGTATTCAATGTTAAAATTTTAAAAATAGTTTGTAATTCTATCAGGAACATAGCGTTATAGAAAAAGCCCAAGCCGAAAGTTTATAAAATTTATAAAGTTTTAAAAATTCTATAAACTCAATAAACCTCACAGTTTGCGTTACTTTTGAAGTGTGTATGCATTATGGAGTTCGTTTCGTAGGATATCCTGGTTTGCGTTGAATTTTTTTTTTTGCCTTTTTAAGTTGCTTAGTATAAAGTTAGTTAGGCATCTGCGTATGTTGTATGATAAATATATAAGTATAGTATATCTTAACTAAGTTAGGTTAGGTTTCGATTGTCGCTGTCTAGTTTAGGGTTTGTTTGAATCAGTCGTTGTAAAAATATAATTTGTGTAAGACTGCGTCGGGTTAGGTTACTGTAAACTACTGCTTTGTTTGTTTTCAAACTAATGTTCAAACTAACATTCAAACTAATGTTTTATTCCTCCAATGAACATTTAAACATGGACTCCGTTCGGATGTTTGACCTTTGATGATATTTGAATAGGTATCCAGTATTCTTTACTGTAAGAATAAAGAAAATTACAAGAGGAACCATTCTAAACGAAAAGCTAGTCGGAAGTCGGAATATTCATGTATTTTAACCATTGATGGAATTCACAACCACAACGTGGTTTGAGATGCAGACAGTGGCGCCGCCAGGAGTGGGCAAAATTTGTTTTTGCCCACGTCAGATTTTCGAACTTTACACTAGATATAAACGCAATCTCCAAAAATCACAAAATATGAAATAGCCAGAAAGAATCATAAAATGGGCAAAATATTTCAAAATCCTAAAATTTTCTTGCGCTTCGCGCAGTACTATGTTCTTTGGTATCTTCATTAAGAAAACTATTTTAAACTTTTGTCAATTTCAGCGAGATTCCAAAGTACGGAAGTATAGAAGTAAGAAGTGGCGGAAGTATGTAAAAAGGAATATTCTTGGGTCACTTAAAAGGCAGTCACCATTAGAATAACTTCTGCCAATCTACGATGCAAATCTTGAAACAAATTATTTTGAATAGGTAAGAATAATTCAGAGGGATCCGAAGTATTCTGTTTTTTTGTAAGAGCGGCACAGGTTAAGAATCTAGTATTTGAATAACTAATACCGGTGGCAGAATTTCTATCTGGAAATTACCGACGTCTTTGATATTTAAATAAACTCTTGTGTAATCATCAGCATCGAAAAAAGGTGTGTGTTCTGTGGACGAAATGGGGCTGCTTGCTGGAAGCTATAGAGCGTAATTAAATAACACTTTGGACCTTTAGTCGTGTGTCTTGTTGTACTACACACACAGCATTGGGATTGGGACATAATGACAAGGATAATAAGTTTAAATCTCGGCATTATTCTCGTCGGACACCTTCTAAGAATTACAATTAGGTGTATGTTTTTATCAAATATTCAATCAACAATTCCTTCTAGTTGCAAATGTACGATTATGATATTTTTTCCATTTTGGTGTACAATAAAATAATGTTTTGCCATTTGAGATTCCAGTTCCTATTTGAGTTCCAGTTTTGTAAATTTGGAAATGCTTCTTCCATTTTTAGTACACAGTATTACATTATGGCAAAAAAAAATTGCCAATACATTTTTTTGCCAATCTATGCTAGAATCATACATAGATGATACAGCAAAGCATGTCATTAGAAATTACTTATAAGGTCTAGGCTCTATACTTCCAGAAATTCCACATCTTGAACATGAACACCATTTATTTGACTAACTCCAATTTTATTTACCACTCATTGAAGAGGCACAAAGCGAAAACAAAAAAGAATTTCACATACATTGTCAGTTGTCATGCATTACGCTGCAGATGCATTGTAGATTAGATGATAGTATGACGGATGTAGAATTGGCTAGAATAGATAATCATATTGTAATAATTATGCAGAAGAATGTCTTGATTTGGGAAAGGTTTAATATGCAAAAACAAAACATATTTTTTAGAGGGCTCGCTGCAGATTTTTAAAATAATGATCTACACGATTCAGGTTGACATGGGGTTCATTATCCACCTTTATTCTGCATATTTTTTCATATCTTGAGTTTTTAGCACATATAGTATTTGCCTAATTTGTTGGTTTTCTAATTTTGGTCCATATTTGTTTGCGTTTTTAGAAAATATTTTGACAATTTTTTATTTAACAAGATTTTCTGTTTAAAAGTAGTATAAATGTTTATAGACTTTGATATTATCTTGTGTTAGAAATTTCCAACATTTTAGCGTCTTGCTCTTAGTGCGACGTTTTCAACAATTCTTACATTCTTCAAGTTGTTTGAATGGAGGTTGTAACCGGCACTAACATCTTCGAAATTTAAATGAGTATTTTTGCATAAGAACTTGTTTAAGCTGCATAACTATTTACGTACTTAATTTATCAACATTTTTTGTTGCATATTTAACTGCATATTCGACCACCTTTAATTGTGTAGAGACCTTTCCTTAATCACGATAAATGGAATTATTATACAGACGCATCCAAACAGGTTTTATATTCTAATAAACTGGGCCTCACATCCAACAGATTTACAAGCTTTAATTCGACTATGAAGCGGAGTCAAAACACAAGATGGTGAAATCTCAATAAACTTTCGAATACCCAAATCCAGAGCAGACGTCATGGTTGTTTTCCACTGCACCGGTCGTAGAATCTGTTCTTTCAGATTGTATCGAATTCCTTCTACACTCCTCGCAACTTTTCCATCCACATTCATGACTACAGCACATTTTGGGTTACGAATTTGGAGTTCATCAATCATTTGAGCCATTTCCTCAAAACACGGTCGCATATATTCAGAATGGAATGCTCCTCCAACACGAAGAATTCTCACGTCAATGACGGACATTCTCTTCTTAGTTGACTCATTCAGCAGCCGTTCCTTGAACTCTTCACAAACTTTGGCCGGACCTCCTACGGTGTGCTGATTGTCCGCCAGGTAAGTAGATATGGAGAGAACTGGAAATTCTTCTGTAATAATGTTCTGAAGCTGTTCCGTGCTGGGTCCCAAAACACTCACCATCCTCGTCACACATTTATCCAATTCTGCTTGCATTGATTTCCCTCTTGCGTAAACAAGTTGGAGTGCATCTTCAAACTCGATAGCCTCTGCATATACCAAAGCCGAAATCTCACCGACGCTTAGACCTGCAACAGCTTCAACCGACTCCAGTAACTTTGGATCTTCCGATTTCAACTGCGCTGCTTTTGCCACAGAGCTTACAAATAGGGCAAGCTGGATAAAGTCAGTTCTTGTCATCGAGTTGGCTTGAGTGCACATTTCAATTATGTCAATATCCAGAACTTGTTTTGCCTTTTCAAAGATGCGCATGGCTTCAGCACTACCCAACATTGACTGGCACATTGCCAGCTTCTGAGACCCTTGACCAGGAAATAAAAGCATTGTCTGGCTGCGGCTGTGGGACGAAAAGCCATTAGATATTGCTGGGAGATTGGATTCAGTACTGTGTCCGTTTACTTTGGCTGAGTTGTGTTGAATTTTCCAGATTTTTGTGATAAACCGGGAGAGCGATGAGAGTTTAGGATGAGCAAATGCATGTGCAAGTTCAATTTGAACCCCATAAACTTCTCGAATTTCCTGCATCATTTGAATAACGAGGAGTGAGTCACCGCCAAGTTCTTGAAAAACGTATACCTCTGACACGTCAGCTATACCGAGACAATCCTTCCAAATTTTGATGAGTTTATTTGTCGCTTGCTCGTACGTCAAATCTTCAAAAATATGCAGATTTTCTTCAGAATGACTTCTTCCGTTTTCAACGCCATTTGATTTCCACCATGGATTTGGCAATATTTCCAATGTGCGCTTGTATTTGTTAGAACAGACGTAGAACACTTTTTCCACATCTTCCGTCTCAGGGCAGACAGATACGCTTTGAAACAAAGTGTTGAGTACACGAACCCAGACTTCCTTCGTGAGCATGGGATCGGCCGGCCGAAGGTCATAGTCACTAAAATACCACCATCCGTCGAGAAGGCCCCAAGCCAAAGTCGCCCATGTTTCATTCCTCGAGCTCTCAATAATGCAGAGGTATCCATCTGAGCTCAAAGCCTGTTTAAGGTTCTCCAAACTCTCTACAACACTCGAGGTCGTGTGAATTACGTTGTAGGAGATGACGATATCAAAGAGAGCATGGATCCCTTGATCTTTGAGCGGACGAGTAATGTCGAATACTGCAAATTCCATCTTGGGCCCAAATTTGTAAAATTCCTTTCTTCCATTCTCAACAAAGGATTTTCCAAGATCTGTAAACCAGTACTGAATGTTTGAATGGGTTTCACCAAGGATTTTAGGAGCCAACTGCCGTGTTACAAATCCCATTCCAGCTCCAACCTCTAGTATCCTAATTGTTCTCTCGGGATTACGCTCTGCTGTTTGAATAACGTATTGTGCAATAGTTTGAATGTACAGGTCATAGTACACATTTCCTAGCTCGTCTCCAAGTTTGGTGAACTCGTTCATAAAGTTCAGATTTCCCTTAGGATAAATGACGGTTAAGGGGCTCATTTCTCCAAGTAGAACATCTCTGTAGTAGGTTGAGCAGTACTTAGGAAAATTGAAACAGTCGGCGTATGCGGGAAAGTTGGAATTGGCTCGTCTAGCTAAAGCATCACTCGTTTCGCTTGAACGCAGCTCTCGCTTAACGGTGAACGCACTTTGAGTCTCGTCCCGGAAGCGTATGACTCCAGAGTCATGCAGCTGTCGTAGCATAACAAAGAACAGCTTTGCATATCTCGAGTGGATTCCAGTCAGGTGAAGTGCCTTTGAAGTAGTTAACGTAGTCCCGGTCTTCGATATGTTACATCCAGCCAACGGGGTAGTCGAGAGAAACTCAACTATTAAAACGGTACAGAATTCGTTCAATGCTTCGGCCAAGTTCTGGGGTTCATCTAAATTGACGTTGCGGAGAAGTTCCCTGCAATCTGCATATCGTTTCTGAAGTACGAGCTTAAGCGAAGGCTCCTTCAAAACAGAGGTGTTGATTGTAGTTGGATTGGGCCAATGCCTGTGTTTTGCAAATAAAAACTTGGGGATACATGGTGATCGAGTAGATATTTTCATTGATTCCTTAATTGGTTTCAGCGCCTGGGAATTCAAATCCAGGATGGTTCTTTTTGTATTTGTATTTAAGTTTGTAGCCAACGCCAGCATATTGAGATCTTCCAGCAACTCTTTTGCCGAAGACACTTGGAGCACTTGAACGCTTCTGAGGCATCTCATTGAGCATACAGTGGATGCCTGTGTAGCACAAAAATCTGCCAATGTAGTTTGCGCAGATCCCAAAATGAAGTCTTGAACATATTGCACATATAGTTCGTAGCGTGCTGCTTCATTTGAGATGTCATCGGAAATTGGAAGTAGAAAATAGTACGTACGATTACAATTCGGATTAATTTTGGGTGTGGGCTTCAAGTAATTTAGGATAACATGAGCATTTGTTCCGGAAATTCCAAATGCACTGACGCCCGCGTAGCACCTAGTACTTGTTTCTGTTCTATTCAACGTTTCAGCTCGATCTTTGAATAAACTGTGATTAAAGTTGACGCTTGGATTCTTGAGATGCAGAATACTCGGAACTTGATTCATCTGAAAGCAGCATATGGTTTTCAATACTCCAAGGAACCCTGCACAAGCATCCGTATGACCAAAGACTGGTTTTGTTGCACCAAGGGTCAAGGGCTTTGTTCGTCTCCGGTAGACTGACTCAAGGGCGGAAAGTTCAACTTGATCACCAAGCACAGTGCCAGTACCGTGCGTCTCAATGAAGGACACGTCGTCAGCTGTAAGGTTCGCTTTTCTCAATGCAGATTTCAGAACCTGTATTTGGGACGGAACTGAGGGAGCAGTGATGCCGTTGCCATGGCCGACGCTGTTTGTCGAACATGACTCAATGGTACAATAGATGTAGTTCTTGTCTCTCAACGCGGCTGACTCAGTCTTGAGTACAAATGCGAACACGGCTTCTCCTGGAACAGTTCCGTTCGCATCCTTGTCAAATGGGCGGCAAGTAGAGTCTGGGGACTGAGTGGACTTGGCTCCAAATATTCCGTCGACATGAGGAACCAGCAGGAGATTGACTCCGCCCACTACGGCCATTGAACATGATCCATCTTGAATGGACCTTGCAGCTCGATCAAGTGCAGCCAGAGCAGAGGAACAGGCCGTGTCAACTACAAAGTTCCCTCCATTTAGGTTCAACGCGTAGGAGAGTCGAGTTGGGAGCATCGAAGACAGCCGACCAACCAAGGCGACTCCTTCTGAGCAAGGGTCAATTAGGTCATATTCAATTTCAGATGGTGTTACGAAAACGCCAATATTAGCATCCGAGAGTTGGTCAATGTCCTCCCCGGAATCAATCAGAGCTTCTGTTGCTACTTGCAAAAAGAGTCTTTGTTCGGGTGACATGTGCTTGGCTTCATTGGGTGAAATTTTAAAGAATGAGTGGTCAAATGAGTCAATTTCATTGAGGTATCCGGCCTGAGCTAATTTGTCGAGTTGAGAGTTTGGAACGTGCTCAATATCCAGTCTCCTGTTGTTAGGAAAATGAGTAACTGCACTTTCATTAGCGCTGAGTTTCGACCAAAACTGGCTCAAAGTTCTGCAATTTCCTGGTAGTTCAAATGCTATTCCAACGATGCACACTTTTTCTGCTTCCATTGTTGGACTTTCGATTTCGATGTTTGTGCCTTCTTGAGGCAATTCCGTTGTGCTTTTCTCAGGCATGCCGTCGATCCTTTCGGCAAGTGTTTGAATACTTGGGTAACTAAATAAATCTTGCACTCCACTAAAATTTTGCATGTTGAGCTTCAACAGTACGTTAGCAAATTGCATTAAATCAATCGAACATAGTCCTTGATCTCTCAAACTCCAGCTAATGTCAATGCTGGTATTGGGACGTTTACAGGTGCTGGCAAGTTGGTTCAGTAAAAGTAGTTCAGTTGAAGATAGCTTTTTGTTGGTTGAAGTTGAAGTCTCTGCGGCTGCTGGTTGGCTGTATGCTGTCTCGGCCAAGTCTCGAAGAATTCTCATATCAACTTTCCCATTCGAAGTTAGCGGCAAAGCTGAGACTTGAAGAATGACCTGAGGGATCATGTAATATGGAAGCGTTCTTGACAATGCTTTTCGGATCTCCTGAGTCTCCAACTTTTTCTGACTCTCCAGAGCTAAACAGAGAATTGACTCAGTTCCAATATTTGTTCCAAATGGAAGACATCCCTGTATACCCAAATCCAGCTGGAAACAGGCATCTTGAATGTTACCAGTGTTTAGTCGAAAGCCGCGAATTTTCAAAATGTTCTTTTCATCACGGCCTTTAAATTCAATATTTCCACAAGGGAGCCAAGCAGCAAAGTCTCCGGTTAAATATGTAGTTTGGCCATCTACTACTACAGTTTGAATATCTCCGCCACCCACAGTACTTCCGCTCACAGCTAACACACCAGTGCATCCAATCGGAGCAGGCAAGTGAGTTTCAGAATCCAAAATGGATATTGCGGTGTTGACTAAGGGACGACCTATTGGAACGAAGGGTGCGCTTTTTTGTCGTTCTGTGTTGATTTCAAATAGCGTAGAGTCAACTGTGGTCTCCGTAAGGCCGTAACTATTGAACAATTTCGTTGTTATAGGAAGACAGCTCTTGATTTGCTCCACCGTTGACCAATGCAAAGTATCTGATCCAAGTACAAGCGTTTGAAGCTTATGGAACACTTTCGGTTCAGTTCGAGTTGCTATTGAGGCAAACTGAGGTGTAAATTCAGCAAAAGTCACGGCACAGCTTTCCATTAGCTCACTAACTCGGTACACGTCCAGCCTTTCCTTGAATGGGACAAGTGTGAGTGAGCCGTTTGTAGAGAGGAGAGCTTTGGTTAGATCACCGATGAAAACATCAAAGGAAAATGGCGCCCATTGCAGAACATTGAAAGCAGAGTTGTTCTGCAGCCTGTACTCGTGTTTCCAAGAAGCTGCCATCGTGAGGAGTGAGTCGTGTCGTATGAAACATTTCTTTGGCTCACCGGTAGAGCCTGACGTCATCATCATGTAGGCATATAGGGCCCTGCAATCATTCTTTGTGTATCTGATGTTGGAAATTTTAATTGAACACTTCTTGAGCTGGAGAATTTCTTTGGTGCTTATCACAGTCACCGATTTAGAGAGTTTTTCAGCCAGTTCTGACTTATTCAAATTTGTAATTACGCATGACACGTGATCCAGCTTAATTAAGGATTTATCCTTAAATTCTGCGTCGATTGGCACAAAATAAGCACCGACCTTCCATATTGCCAAGACACATGCAATGCACTCCACGTTCTTCTCCATGAGAAGCAGGATAGGTTTTTCGGATAAGATTTGCTGAGAATATTTTTGAAGCAATGTATTGCCAATATTTGCCGCCATATCTCTCAACTCTGCGTAGGTGTAATGTACAGACGCACTTTCCCAAATGGCTACGCTCTTAGGGTTCAGGGAACAGTTTTGCTCAAAGAGTTGATAGAGACTCGTACAGCCGCTCTCCAGTAAACTTGGAATTTTTGTGTTGAAACTGTTCAGTAGTTTCTTCTCCACCGTGCAGAGTATGTCAATCTCCCGCAGAGGCTTCCCACGTGTAACAGGAACAGAACTTAAAATCTTGCAAGCCTCCATAAAGTTGAGCATAAACATTTGAGCCACTGTTCGGTCAACCAGTTCACTTGCCCATGTGAGCACAACCATTTCTGAATTGTAGACGTCCAAGGATAATGGAAGTTTGGCATGTTTAACTGGGATGAGAACTACGTCATCCATAGGTTTTTCGTAGAAACTAAATATGTTCCCAAAACTGGACTCATTAAACTCGTTCGAAGCATCTTTTCGAAGATCAGAGAAGAGTTGGTTAAAGGGAAACATGACATTCTGCTGGTAAAAGATGAATTCTCTTCGAATAAGATCCAGAAATTCCTTGGGAGTAGAATCCATGTGGAGTGTACAACTGAATGGAACAGTGTTCAAGAATGGTCCGATGGTGTTTTGAAAATCACGTGTTCGCGTAGTGACTGGGATTCTCGTTTGTAGTTGATTACATCCCGTGTATCGTCGGAGACTAAGCAGATATGCTCCAAGGTAGAAAAAGAACGGATTTGTCTTGTACACTTCACAAGCTTGTGTAATGTTTAAATCCAATATTTGAGACAGTTCTTCGGCTTTGTACACTTTTCGATCATCACTTGTACCGTAAAATAGGTTGGTGGCTACACCGGAAGTGTTCTTAAGTAATCTGGTCAGAATTTCATGCTTGGCCTCGGTTTTCGCACTTGAATTTAAGTACTTCTCTTCCAATTTAGTGTACATTTGGTACGAGGTGGAGTCAGCACTAGTCGTTGTTACTTTCGGGCCAAGAAAATAGTCGCGAATAAAGCTTCCGAATTTGATCAGGGATGAATGATCAATGAGAACGTGATGCACGTAGAGTGTGAGCAGCAAAGTAGCTTCAGTTGGAATGCTAATGCTGATTAACTTGAACAATTGTGTGTTGTAGAGCTGGAATGAAGGTCGAAGTTGAGTTGCTCGTGCTACTGCGTTAATAATGCTCAGTGCGTCTTCCTCCTGAATAAGAGCATTATTGCAGTCAAGGATAGGCTGGTGTCTCCAAGTCCAATCTGCACTAATTGTGTGACAGAGAGAAGGAAACTCGGTGATCAGCGCTGCTACAAGTTCTGGTGTGGATTTGGATGAACCCAGCGGAAGCTTAAGCGAAATTGACTCCGTGTACGCACTCGAGCTTGGGGCTAACTGCTGGAGAAGGCAAAATTCCTTTTGCACAATGGACAACTGATTGCATTCCTCGGTTTCCATACTCAAGCATTCAGCTGGTGGTTTTAATTGAATAAAGTCGAGAAAATCGTCCAAATGTGGATATTCGTAGAGATCAGCCAAATCGGCAGCTCTGCCTGTTGCGTCTTCAAGTTCTGAAAGGAGGCCGATGGCGTTCATTGAGGTGCCGCCGGAAAGGAAGAAATTTTGATGGTTTCTTTGACTTTCGGTTGAACCCTTAGTATATTTGTTCCAGATTGAGGTTGAAATTGATTCTAAGTCAGACAAGTCTTCGTAATCGTCAATGTTACTCTGTTTCTGAATATTTAAGGTCACTCCTTGCATTGCATCAATTCCATATTGAATGGATTTTTGAAGATCTCCAGCCTCATATTGTCTCACGTCAAAGAGACATCCAAACTTAGTCTCTGCATCAGCGCTCCAGCTGATCAATTCCATACTAAACTCTCTTGGAATGGGTTGGAGGACGTCTGACGTTGAAGAGTTGAGTTGAGTTAAGATCACTTCAATCCAAGACAGAGCTTCAACGACATAGTCCCCTCCTCCGAAACAAGACTTGTGCCGATCCAAATGCCCTTGGTAAACGAACATTGTGTCGGGGTGGGGCTGGTCCGAATTGCACAGCTGTCCCGTGTGTTTCAAAATCCCATAATTTACGCCACGCTGAGGAATACTTTCGAGTGTCCTGGACACTTCCTTGACGTAATTGCTGAAACTCAAATTGCTTCCGTCAATGATGAGCGGGAAACGAGAAGTTAGCCAACCCACGGTTCGCAGTGTATTGAGTGACTTAATGTTCCGTCCATGACCTTCTATGCAGAGTGCCAATGGGTGTTGCTTGGCCTTGAGTAGTCCAAAAGTCATTGCAGACAGTACTACGGCCTCCTGTGTCACACCGAGTATATTTGATATTTCTGCAACAATGGCGCTGGAGCTGCTTAAACAGAAAAACCCGGATTCTTCACTTGTTTCTACGGTTCTTGGAGGAAGCTTGCTATTCACTAGGTTCCAGTACTTGAGTTCGTTATCATCAATGGACAGGTTGTAGATTGCCTTGCAGAATGTTGATATCTGTGTAGTTTCTGCCAACTGAATTTTCGTGTCAGAAAGCAGAGTTGTTAAATCGTCCAGTATTATATCCAAAGATATCACGTCTACGCACAAGTGATGAGCTACGATGAGGAAATAAGTCTCGTGCCCATAAGTGATTAGAGCACTTGACAATAGTGGTCCGTCCGTTAGACTCAACTCGCTCGCCATCTCTGACCAAATCCTGAAAACTTCCGGCTCTTTTGAAATCTTCTCTGTTGTTTTCTCCACTTGGAATTCCTTGACAAATATTTCGTGTGATGTTATTGGTTGGACACTTTGTTGCCAGGAGGAGTTTACCAACTTGAAGGTGGATCGGAGCGATTCGTGCGTGTCGACTAAAGTTCGGACACATTTTGTAAACTCACGGGTAGTGGGTAGCGTCTTCATGAAGCGGCCCAATGCTGGCACGGACGTCAGAAACAAATGTGAAGCATTTGAAAATTTGGTGAGATGTTCCACAGTAATTGGTGTGGGTTTAAACTGTAGTGCTTCTTGTCCCGTCTTGGTTTGAAGGTCATCATTGGTGGAAGTTTGACCTCGAGTTTGATGCCGTTGAAATATTTGGTTTATGCTCGTGTTCCCGTAGAGCTCATCAAAATTGAACTGAATGCCATTCCTGTTCAAATGCCGAACCAGATAAATCCCAGCAATTGAGTCACCGCCCATATCAAAGAAGCTCGCATCCAAATCCGGACAATAATTCAAATTTAGAATCTTTTGAAATCCGCTTATTATTGCTCTCATGGAGGCCGGAGCATTCTCAAGGTCAACAGACAGGTTCGACTTGTTTTCGCGTAGCTCCTCCTGCAGCAGCTTCTCAATTTCCGAATAGCTGATCTTCCCATTCCGGTTATACGGAGGATTGGACGTAATGATCTTCCATACGCTTGGGATCCATGCTTGTGGTAAAGTCAGCGATACGCATTCCTTTACGTATTCCACACTCAGTGTAGCTGTTGCCTGAGCACTTTGGACCAGAATTCCAATTTTAGGCTGACCATTCCGATCCGACACTGTCATTAACCATGCAGCATGAACGCCTGGTACTCCCGTCACGCACTTGTGAATCTCATTTAAATCAATCCGGACGCTATTAATTTTTACAGTTGAGGCTGCTTTTCGAGAGTGAAACCAAATTGTATTTTCCTCAAAATGTACAAGGTCGTCTGTAATGAGAACCATTGGTGCAGCTTCCGCGCTATCCGGTGATAGTCGAATGGGTCGAACAGCATTGCTCTGGCCGGAATGCTTAAAAATATTGACGCCGAATAGTCCACAGGTTCCAACAGTTCCGAGCTGCATTACTTGGTTGTCCTTGCTGAGGCAGACCACGCCTGTATTGTCAATTGGCTGCCCAATCCCCACCTTGACCATGTCCTTGATTTCGTCTGAACAGATTTCGGATTGCACCCAACTGTTCCTTCCGTTGGGCCGTACAAGTTGAACACAGTAAAGGATTCTGGCCCAAAGGTCTTGAGTGTCTTGAGCTGACTCAAGGTCAGCTCCTCTCCGCCAATGATGAAGCATGTAGGTCTCAGACGAGTGCCTTCATCCGAGCAGTACTGGCAAAGCACTTCCAGCTGGAGTGGCGTCAACTTGATGTGTGTAATTTCAGCGCAGTCAGCAATCGCTGGATATGACTTTTCAAATGGTTCGAAGAGCCTCAAGGTTCCTCCAGCAAGACAAGGGCAAAACATGGGCGTTATAGAAAAGTCGAATGTTAATTTGGAGAATAGCGGCAAGACTGTGCTCTCGTTCATTTCACAACGAGTGGTGGCCCATCGGACAAAATTCAGAAGAGAAGCATGACTGATTGTGACTTCCTTGGGTGAACCAGTCGTACCGGAAGTGTACAGAATGTAGCAATCGTCTTCCATGCTGATTTCGTTCAAATATGTACAACCAGAAATGCTTTCCATATCTTCAATATCAAAATAGCAATTTAGCTTCATATCCTCCGTCACAGGCTCGATCTCGCCCCTCAGCTTAGCAATGACATCAAATCTGTATTTTGTCAATTCGTTACTTATTGTATGGATCTTATTCGAAAACTGGATTTCAGCAGCAGCAAATCTTCGGGAACATTTAAACACTTCCTCTATGAACGACTTTGTTAGGAATAATTCAAAAGAATAGTCAATTTTGGTATTGGCATGTGGATTTTCAGATTTGAAACGTCTCGTTCTTGTTCCAATTCTTGTTTCATTGACCAATCCATCACATCTCCAATGAAGAACAAACCGCCTGGTCTCAGCATTTTCTCAACATCCGAAATAACATTGACAAAGTAGGAGTGAGTGGGAAAGCAGTGTGTGACACTATTGATGATCACCAAGTCAAATTTTCTGTTTCCGAGGAACCTTCGAGCTTCCAGAGCACTGGCCTGAAATACTTCCACATTTAGCAGCGACTGCCTCCGTATGAACTCAACCATTTCGTTACAAGGGTCGCAAGCCGTGTATGACCCAACCAGTGGAGCAATCATTTCCAGGGAGAGTCCTGACCCACATCCGATCTCTAGCACAGTCGTCCGGGAATCGATGTAAGGTCTGAGCTTCCTCAGTATATTGTCCTTGTACTCCATCATCTCTTCTGTTCTGAATGGTCTTCTAGTAAAGGAAGATAGCCAACCGCCTTTCTGAATGGAAGTCTGACCTTCTCTGCACACAGTATCCCAAAGGTCTGGATTCATGAGACCAGCTTTCCAATTCAATTCCACACATTCTTCTAATCCACGGTCCAGACAAACAATGGACTCAACTGGAGAGCCTGGAAACCATTTGAGTTTCTCCGCAAGTCCAAGCGCTTTTCTAGTGAAGAGTAGCGTTTTGCACTTTGAGGTTCTGCAAATCAGTTCCAATCTTTCTGCGGGGCTCTCAACGTCTAGTGGGATGAATACCAAGTTGGCGAATAGACATGCCATTGTGGCTATGACTGCATGTGGTACATTTGTTTCTAGTAGAAGCCCAACGCGATCAACCTTCTCCAGGTTTACTCTGGTTCGGAGTAGGGCACTCAACTTGGTGGCAGCATCCATTAGGGAGCCGTAGGACATCTGTCCGCCGTTGTATATTAAAGCAGTTTGACTGGAAACTGATTTCATATGTGTGTGTAGAAGTTCAGCTAGAGTTGTGGATCCAAGAAATCGTTCAGGTCCATGCCAGATTGATAGATTTCCGTAGCTTGCCTGCAGAGATGTCAAAAAATCGATTACTTGTAATCTATATAAGCAGATTATCAGGGCTAGGCAAGATACATGTATTTTCAAAATAATGTATTTTAAAATTATTTTCTAGGCTTAACAGTATTTGTATTTTGTATATTCCTAAGTTGGCGGTATTTTCTATTTTGTATTTAGAACAATTTTGATGCCATCGGGCATCAAAATACCTTTCGGGTTCAAAAAACGTCAAAGTAGTCTTGTGTGATTAACTTTTCGGTATTTTTACTTCCTTCAACTGTCTTGTCACCAGAAATGAAGCCATTTTTATAGGGTGATGTATGTATTACATGACTGCTTGAATGTTGAATTTTCTGTTACAAATTATAATATTCTTGTAGTATTCGGTAATTTGTATTTGGAAAATAGTATTCTAAGTACAACATTTCCGAGTTTGGTTGTATTTTAAATACAGCTATTTGAAATACTTGCACTCGTATTTTAAATACATGTATTTTGCATTTTTTATTTTGGCGAAAACGAGTATTTGATTTTGAGTATTGTATTTTCTCGCATTTGGGTAAAAAATAATAATGGAAGGATTTTTTTGAAACATCGTTTCTTCCAAAAAAAATTTCTTGAAAAAATAAGAATTAATCAATAATCTGATTACAAGTTTCCAGTTGCATATTATGTAACTAGCTGCCCACTAATCAGTGCTTAGCACTGATCCGTGTATTGAATTGAATTTTTCAAATAATATGTTCATTCCC
>JAQFXZ010000383.1:0-20679 GCA_034694025.1 Ceratophysella scotica | reverse complement strand
AAATATGTTCGATTTAAATATAGTTTAAGCATATAAAGCATACGAAAACACTTTATTCCACGCTTTACAACATGCCAGAACGGCGTTAAAGTTGGTGGTGTACCAAGGTATTTATACTTCATGCTTGCTCAGCTTTAGATTTACCTAACCTAACCGAATGATCATTATTAATAATGATCGTACCATGCAATTGTTCAAGTTTTCACCCTCATAAAATCATACAGTATACCTTTTTCTCAAAGGTTTGCCCTGTTTGACCTGTTTAAAAAGGCGCTACTTTATAGGTCAATATTTTATTCGCATTTATATTTCATATTTGCACTATTCGTATTTAACTTTGGATCGTAAATTAATTGGGAAGTGTAAAAAAAGTACATTGCCCGACTAACCGTTCAGGAGTTCGAATTTTTGCAATTCTTAACGCAAATGAAATTGACAGAGTTCGATGCAAAACTAGGTTTGATCTTTAGCTTGTTACATATTGGAAAAGCTTGGTCTGAAATCAAGTAGACAAATGCATTACCTTTCTTTTGACACCTTCGTGAAGTATGAGAGCTTCCGTTTAGAATTATTATAGTTAATTGAAAATTAATTCATGACTGCTACACAAGCCAAAAGTTGAGTTCACGACGAACCAGAAAAGAGAAATGCAAAAGAGATTTGGGTTCGGTTCTCTGGTGATGAGTTGGAGAACGAAAAACCGAGACGCCGGGGAAAAGGTTGTGGGTTATACAATTTATATAAAATGCTCTTTTAAAATACAGTTACCTCAGAACCGGCTTGAAATATTGCAAGAATTCAAACTTTGGCAGCCATCAATCCATAAAATAGGCAAATGGCATGCAATTCCTAATTATTTTACAGTGGGACATTAAACAAACAAAGTGCACACATGGAGATCAAACCGCACTTAAACCAAAGTGTTTTCCAACAGGAATTTTAGGATGAGGAGCTAGTTTATGTTTTAATGAAGGTGAATACTTGGGAAATCCTGTCTCCCAATAAACAGGAACAAGTAACAATCGATGTAATATAATAGAAGCAACATGGATTTAATATTCTTTGTTTTCCAAATCGGAACTACAGAATATTACAGAAACGTGCACCAGTGCTTTAATTTGATAGATTACGGAAATAATTTTTATTAATCCGACTTTTACACATATTTTTGTAGTGTGCTGGTTCAAATTGAACTTGGCTGGGTCAAGTCAATAATTCGGCTAGAACTTAAACGCCGTTCCACTGTGTTTCAACTCATCAAATAAATGCTTTTCCATGCTTTCTATGCATCTAAATTTATTTAACACGTTTAAATTAGCTGCTATTTGCAAACTATATGTTCATTATTCAGAATTTGCTCAAAATATGATTCTACACTGTACGCGCGTATGTGATTTGTGGCGATTACCGTTGTTTCGGATTGAGAACAACGAATTAGTCACGTAGTGCGAGCGCATGTTCCAGGTTTTTTCTATTTGAATACTCTTGAATACTCTACTTTAATTTTTATCTTAAATTGTACCACTAAAAATCTCTTGAAACTTTTTCCACAGAAACATGGGAGTTCAAATGTGTGCATTGCACATGTGCAGGAATAATTGACGAAGAATATTACAGAAGCCAAGAGTTTGAGAAAATTTTATGATTTTTTAATAAAACTGTAATAAAAGCTGTCTGCATCGGATATTTTTGCCCAATCTATCGCTGAAATGTCTTCGTAGTTGATTTGATTGACCTGCGACGAAAGTTTTATCTCAAGTCATTCATTTTGTCATTTTTTCCGTTTACCCAATAGCGGCACGAAAAAATTGAGTTCCTTGGAAAATCACTTTTCCTTTTGAGTTCGTGCTCCTCTTTGTGGAAGGAAGATTTCCTACCCAACTTTCCATTTGTCCATATAATACGCCATATGCACATTTGAGAAACACATGGAATAAAACTGACAATAAGAAACACTGGAGGAGATGAGATTTGGGTTTGGTGAAAGCTTCTTGAGGTGAAGAACCCAAACGCCGCAAAAGAGTTTTTCAACGAACCCAATAAATATAAAACGTTTTTAGTAAATAAATAGGTTGCTTGGACAGGAACAGCTATTCCGATACCATATGCTTGTAGTTCAAAATTGAAGCTGGAAACAGTAGCCAAACAAATTCGCGATATATGCCTATTCCGTCCTGGACGTGGCGGATCTGAGCTTCTTTAAAAATGTATATCACCGTCACAGTTCTGTGTTTTAAAAAAATATTTCTGTCCCTGAAATAGATAAATAAATTTTTTCCCAAAGGTTCGAAAATATTCAGCCACAGCTTTTATTGCCTTATATAAGTGTTTTACTAAAGCGGTTCATTTTTTATTCAAAACTCAAAATCAGTTTCCAATTTCCCTATTTTTGGTTCAATCACACGAGCAAATCGTCACTATCAGCTGAAAATTGTATAAAATTATGATTGATTCCGTAACCGATGCAGTTATGGTTTCAAATTGCTCAGCATTTTAATAGTGCTTGAATTTCTATGTCGTTTGCACCATAAAGTATCTAAATATGCATTAAAATCAAGGTTGGGGACAAACAGATTTTTTCTAAATAAAAAAGACAGATTTTCTTTATTTAAATTGATTTTTTTGAATTATTTGATTTTTCTTTATTTCTTTATTTTTGTCTTAGAATGCTTGAAAACAAATTTCTATGTAATTTTGGAACGTTTTGGGTCAAATATTCGGTGGGTACAGTTTTGGGGTCATTTTGGTCAAATGTTAAATTTGACCATAAAATTCTAATCGATTAAGCTGTCATTTTGATGTAATGTACCACTCAACTGGGTGTAGTCCATTGAGGCGTCAGAAATAAATAAAATAAAGCACGATTTTTTCAACTCTGACCCCCGATTTGACCATGAAGGAAGGGTCGGTACGCTTAGGTAATCCGCGTTGTCCTATATTCATTTCACAAGAGCTTTCCAACGTCGTATCGATCTCCGCTCTAGCTAGCCAGGGACATTGTTTACATGGCGCATGCAAAAAGAGTCAACTAACTGTATAATACAGGATACTTAGTTAATAAGCTCACGGGTACAGCTATACATATTTCCATATGAGAATTGGAACGTTGCTTACCATTTCTAATTTTCTGATCCGTCGCAGTTGCATACATCATAAGCATAGAAAGCAGTCAAAAACATTTTATTTCATTTGAAATATAGCAGAGTGGCGTTGAAATAAGTTGGTAAAGGATAGCATTTTGTACCACGGGTTTTTGGTTTATGCGTGCTCAGTTTTAGATTTGGATATGTAGTATTAAGTCCGCATATCACTAGACGGAAATAAATATTGATATTAACAAGTAATTTAAACCTCTTCCATTTTAACATATTTATAGCATATAAAGCATGCATATTTATTTTATTTCAAGATTTGAAATATGCCTGAACGGCGTACAAATTTGGTGGCAAATGAAGTTAGGTATTTCCTTCCAAAGTGGTTTGCTTTATGCAGGTTCAATTTTATGGTTTGATTTTGATATGCTATGTTAATTCGGCATAGCAATCTACTCCACATTCCGTAAACTGAAATAAGTGTTGGAATTGACGATTCGTTTAGGTTTGAAAAGAACTAATTTCTGTTTTTATGAATGCGAATACATATTCAGACAATTGTCTGAAGCCCAATCACAATATTTAGTACACCATTTAAAATAAAATCGTCAATTTTGTTGTGACGTATGAAACATATGTATGAATTGTCAAACAAAATTGTAATAAAAACTGTCCGTATGAATATTTTTATATGATATACCTGTTTAAATTTTCAGCGGTTTCAGCCCAATTCCTTCATTTTTCTCTGTTTTTCAGCTTATCAAACAGAGGCCGGAATTAATGGAATGTCCCTCGTATCACACGACTACATATTGTACATATCATTTTGGAAATCAGCGAATGCTGGGAACTGATTGACGAAAACTTATATTTAATCAAAGGCCGTTCACGAGGTTTTAGTAATTTATTGCTCAAGTTCCAGGCTACATACATTGAATCACTTAGAAAATATAACCAGTAGTTCCAGGAGAATTCCGCTGAATCGGATCACACAATATCTAAGGCAATACCGAAAACGAATTCCATAATTTTAATGTAATGTAGTGTAAGACAAACCGAGTACGGAAATGACTAAGTGGAGGAGAAGCAACAGAAACACCCAGATGATTTGGGGTGCAAGTTTCTGGAGAAGCCAAACGCCGGGAAAAAGTTTTTCAACAAGCTTAGTAAATATAAAACGTATTTTAATAATTAAATAGGCATGAGTATGAGTTACTTGAAATTGAGTGGCTACTCCGCAAGCATACATTTTAAGTTCAATATTGAAACTGAAAACAATATGATTATGAATTATGACTACTTATTCTATTTCCGGCCACCAAAACAACGCTGCAGCAGTTCTCAGCTCAGCTGAGCATATGGGTTTAGTAAGTCCATATGCGTACGTGTACGTATGATACGATGTGCTACGATTCGGAACGTCACATCATATTTCTAATTTTTTAATCCAGAAACTAAATACTACAAATTATAATGACAAATAACAATAACAACAAGCATGTGAAAAAAATATATTTCATGATTTGAAATATACAGGAATGGCATTGAAGTAAAATTAAGGGATGGTGCTTTATACCAAGGTGTTTTGCTTTATGCATGCTCAGGTTTAAATTTTGATATGTTATATTTTTTCAGTATAGCGCTCTACTTTGCATTTCGTAAACTAAAATAAACATTGGAATTAATACATAATTTAAATGTGTTCAATTAAAATATATTTTAAGCATATAAAGCATGCGAAAATATTTTAGTTCACTATTTAAAACATACCAGAACGGCGTTGAAGTGAGGTGGTAATTGGGGGCATTTCTTACCAGGGTAGATAGCTTCATGCATGTACAGTTTTATGGTTTGATTCTGATATGTTCTGTTACTTCGGTATGGTGCTCTACTACGGATTTCCTAAATCGAAATCATTATTGAAATTGACAATTAATTTAAGTTTTTAGCTTTTAATACATTCAAAGCACGGAAAACATTTATTTCATGATTTGAGGTCCACTGTATGGGCGTCAGAGTGAGTTGGTAAATGATTCCACTTCGAACCAAGGTGTTTTGCTTTATGCATGCTCAGCTTTTGATTTTGATGTGTTAAATTTTTGTACTTCACTAGACCAAAATAAATATTGGAATTAAAAATTAATGTTATTGTATTATGTATGTTGAAATATATTTTTAGCATGGGAAGTATGGGAAAGTATTTTTTCAGGATTTGAGATATGCCAGAACGGCGTCAAAATTTGCGAGAATGGTTAAATGCCAGTGACGACATGGAGTGGTCGAAGAATCCATTTGAATTCATTCGAATCTATTCGAGTCCATTTAAATCCACTTGAATCTATTTGAATTCGTTTAAATTTTGGAAAAAATACGCATGCATTGTTGACAAAAAACAATCAAAACTGGTGCTCGAGATATTTAATACATTAAAAATACATTTTATGCATAGAAAGCATGCGAAAACGATTTATTTCATGATTTGAAATATACCAGAATGGCGTTGAAGTAAGTTGTTTATGATATTTATTCCTAGGATGGCATTTCGTAGTAAGGTTTTTTGTTATTTATGCATGCTCAAGTTTAAATTAGGAATTTTGATATGCTAATTCGGTATGACGATCTACTCCACGTTTCGTAAACTGAAATGAATATTGGAATTAACAATTTATTTAAATGTGTTCGATTTAAATATATTTTAAGCATATAAAGCATACGAAAACATTTTATTTCACGCTATAGAACATGACAGAACGGCGTTAAAGTGAGGTGGTAAATGGTGATGTACCAATGTGTTCTACTTCATGCTTGCTCAGCTTTTGATTTACCTAACCTAACCTAACCATCAGTAATAACAATGATCGTGCCATGCAATTGTTCAAGTTTTCACCCTCATAAAATCATACAGTAGTCCTTTTTCTCAAAGGTTTGCCCTGTTTGACCTGTTTAAAAATGCGCTACTTTATAGGTCAATATTTTATTCGCATTTATATTTCATATTTGCACTATTCGTATTTAACTTTGGATCGTAAATCAATTGGGAAGTGTAAAAAAAGTACATTGCCCGACTAACCGTTCAGGAGTTCGAATTTTTGAAATTCAAAACGCAAATGAAATTGACAGGAGTGCGATGCAAAACTGGGTTGATCTTTAGCTTGTTACATATTGGAAAAGGTTGGTCTGAAATCAAGTAGACAAATGCATTACCTTTCTTTTGACACCTTGGTGAAGTATGAGAGCTTCCGTTTAGAATTATAATAGTTAATTGAAAATTAATTCATGACTGCTACACAAGCCAAAAGTTGAGTTCACGACGATCCAGAAAAGAGAAATGGAAAAGAGATTTGGGTTCGGTTTTTTGGTGAGCTTCTGAGCTGGAAATGAACCGAGACGCCAGGGAAGAGTTTTTGGATTTTGGGATACCCAATTTATATTAAACGCTCTATGGAAAATTAAATACAGTTACTTCAGTGTTGATAACTGGTACCTAGTTTGATTATTTTACGCAATTTTCTTATTCTGACAATCTCTAATTCTCCATAAAATATATATGTTAGGACCAGAGCCCGAAAACGACCAATGCCCGAAAAGTTCTTCAAGACTTTGGAATTTTGAAAAATCGATTTAAACCTAACCTAACATGGCCTAAAGACACATTACTGACCTATTTTGGATATGTTAGGTTTGCTGATCAAAACGCTACAGGCTATTTTATTTACGAAATTTTGAAGATTTATCCTGGCCACAAAACTCATGCAACCTAACCTAACATACATTAAATATGTTGTGCTATAGTTAATTAGGTCGAATACGTTCATTAAAGTTGAATAGCAAGCCTGACAGTGACAGAAATGAAATTTCAATATATTATTTCGGGCTAAGGTCGTATCTTCAAAACGGCCATTGGCCGTTTTCGGGCTCTGGTCCTAACATATAGATGACGTAAGCAGTTCCCAATTAATTCAGAGTGGAAATTTAAATACAATAAATTATTCGCGTATTCAATGCTGACTTAAACCAAAGTATTTTCAAACAGGCATTTTAGGATGAAGAACTACTTTGTGTTTTTATGAAGACGAATATTAAACAATTGTTTGTACCAATCACAATATTTAGTACACCATTTATAAATAAAATCGTCAATTTTGTTATGACGTATGAAACGTATGTACGAATTGTTAAACAAAATTGTAGTAAAAACTGTCCATGTGAAAAAATTTTATATTATATATATTTTATTATATTTTATATATTTTTTTATATTACCTGTTGAAATTTTCAGCGGTTTCAGCCCAATTCAGTCATTTTTGTCTGTTCTTCAGCTTATCAAACAGCGGAAATAATGGAATGACTCTCGTATCGCATGACTACATATATTGTTCATATCATTTTGAAAATCACCGATTGCTGGGAACTGATAGGCGAAAACTTTTTCATTTAATCAAAAAACCGTGTACGAGGTTTTAGTAATTTATTGCTCAAGTTCCAGTTGACATACATTGAATCACCTGGAAAATATAACCTGTAGTTCCAGGAAAATTCCGCTGAATCTGATCACAAAATACAATATCTGCTTAGCACACGTGTGCAAGCTACATAGTAGCTGAATACAGTAGAAGCCTATGACTTTGACTGACCACAGTTAATTGGTACAAATACTTTTACAAGGAAGACTTTCAACCTAATTCTCCATTCACCCTATGACCTACGCCTTTCTCAGATTTGAGAAACACTACTTGGGACAGAAAAGGCAATTGCCTAAGCTTTTTGGACACCTTGAGCATGCACATGATTCATTACTAGACTTAATACTTTTAATCAAAAACGAATTCAATAATTTTAATGTAATGTAACACAAGCCGAGTAAGGAAATGACTGAGCGGAGGACAAGGAACAGAAACACTGAGATAATTTTGGGTGCAAGTTTCTTGAGAAGCCAAACGCCGTAGAAGAGTTTTTCAACAAACTTAATAAATATAAAACGTATTTTAATAATTAAATAGGTATGAGTTACTTGAAATTGAGTGGCTACTCCGCAAGCATATATTTTAAGTTCAATTGAAACTGAAAAGAATAACCAATTATATTGACGACGATATTATGACTATTCTATATCCTTTACCAAAACAACGCTGCAGCAGTTCTCAGCTCCGCTGAGCATTTAAGTTTGCTAAGTCGACACGCGTACGTATTACGATTTTGAACGTCACATATCCTATTTCTACTTTTCTAATCCAAAACAAAACCCAAATACTACAAATTATGATTGCGAATAACAATAACAACCTTCAGCGATTTTGCTTTGTCTATCACTGTGATCTGTAAGATCAGAACCTGAGGAGTCTGGAGGACCCAGGGAGAGGTGGCTGCTTGAGGAAAACTAAAAACTAAACCCTGCATTAGGAAAATTGTTTGGTGGCTACCAGCGGCCAGCACTTCCTTACTTCAACCAGCTATTGTTTCCACATTATGGAGGGACGACAAGAAAGCAGACGCAGTGCACCATGAGATTTCCGAGTGCCGTTTTGCTGCTTTTCCATGATAGTTGTTTGTTGGTCCTGTTCGTTCGCTGTGTCCAGGAAAGATCAGGTGGGAATCTTCAAGTTGATCTTGTTGAGTGTAAAGCAAAACTGTCCTTGCTCTTCTGCCTGGTTTGTCTGTCATCTCATCTTCCTGTGTCCTGTCATCAAACATCGTCAGGTCAGTGTCACGCTTCCTTGTCGTCCTCCGTTCCAGTTTTGTCCATTTCCGCTGCACTGTCAACTATCGCATCAAGTTCAGTTTCGTTGGAGTCTCGGATTTGCTTTGTGTGTGTCAGTTCAGTTATTGACGTCAACCGTCCCATACCATACACAATAGTAAGAAGTGAGTGAAAAACATGTCCAAAGGTTTGACACGAGCGGACGGTGCCGGGGACGCGGATTATGAAAATGAGCAGGAAGACAACCACATATTCTACCGGGATCGAGAAGAATGGAAGGACGTCCGTCCACTTGCCCAGCATTCCGCGCCTGTCTCCGTCATCTCCATCGACTACTCGCCTAAATGTAGGTCATATTTATCTTTTTAGCACCAGCCAGCCACCAGCACCATAATTTATAATACAGTTCATGCATGATCTCAAAGTCAGAACTTAAACGGGGATTCAAGTATCAGAGAGCAAAGCGTAGTATTAGCAAGCATTATGTCATACGTCGTGTGTCATGCAATGTAATGTGCAATGCATCGTGACATCGTGAGTCACTCACAGATCACAGACAAGGTCAAAAGCCATAATTCGTAGTGCAAAGGCAAAAGGCTAGAATAAAGGTTCAATCCAATCATTTTTCATGTCTCAGCATTTTAATACAAATTAAGGATGGTGGATGGTTTGTTTGCAGTTATTGATGTCTATGACTACTTCCGTGCGGTCCTGTACAGCGGAGAGAAGACTCGGCGTGTTCTGGGTCTCACTGCAGATGCCATAAGCTTGAATGCAGCCAACTACACTGTTTGGCAATACAGGTGAATATTCGGCAACATTTTGCTGTTCTACATAATAATGTTTGCTATGAGTAGGTGCTTTGTGTTATGCTCTTGCATATTTTGGATCACCGATTTCTTTGTGCTTTGCTTTCAGACGCGAAGTTCTTCAGGCATTAGGGATTCCTTGTCTGATGACGAAGAACGGGATAGCCAATAAGGAGTTTGTTGAGGAACTTGATTTTTCCCGTGAGCTAATCGAAGAAAATCAGAAGAATTACCAAGTCTGGCATCATAGGAAGATTCTCGTTTCTTGGGCAGCCGGATTCAACGAAGAAACTGGAAAAAGTACTTTAGAATGTAAAGATGCTCGTCAACAGCTCTCGATGCAGGAGTTAGAACTCACTCTTCAATTCTTAACGAAGGATGCTAAAAACTACCATGCATGGCAGCATCGCCAGTGGGTTCTCACTACATTTGGGTGGGTGCTTTCATTTTAATAAATACAAGTACATTGAATTTTGTTTTACGAAGATTTGATAGTTATATTTGTTTCTATTCAGTGCCTTCGCCAACGAGCTGACCTATGTTGAATTCCTTCTCAAGGAAGACGTCCGAAACAATTCCGCCTGGAACCAAAGATACTTTGTTATATACAAATCCTGCGAAATCACTCAGGAACTAATTAGTAGGGAAATTAAATTCACATGGTCACAAATACTTAGAGCTCCGTCAAACGAGAGTCCATGGAGCTATCTGACTGGGTAAATTCACAAAACCTTAAAAATCAGCTGTTTTGAAATTCAGATCTTTCCCTGTTTTACATAAACTCTTGATTTTCATGTATATAGCGTCTTAAGCCTTACTGACGACCTGGCACCTGGAACTAATGACGAAGTACTCCAACTATGCACGAGCTTGTATAACAAAGGCGTCCGAAGTGTTCCCATGCTCAGTTTCATGCTAGAGCTGTACGAAGACCGACTCACGGCAAAGACATCTGGAAAGGAAGCTTTTGATCACGCGCTCGAGGTAAATATTCAGTTTTATACCAGTCTTGATTTCAAAAATTGCTTAAGGCTTAATAGTAAAGCATCTTGCTTTAATTGAGATTTACCTCACAAAATGAACATTTTGACAAACGTTTTTTTTGCCTTACAATTTGAACTTACCTCTGTTGCATGTGAAAAACATGTAGGAAAAAACCGTTCTTCTAAAAAAAAAAGCAGCACTTATTTCCTAGTAAAACTATTTTCATAAGGAAAGTCTTTACTGACGTAACAGTGCTCTTTTTGCCATTGCTGGCCGAATTGTCTTCACATACCTGTTGCAGCTGACCCAGGGAAACAATAGGCTGACCTTTCTTTGACCTCGATTTAAGTAGATACACATTTAGCTGAGATCTACCTTCGTCTATATCGTTGAATATGTAGTTTAGCTAGTATTTCGTAAGCATATGCATATGTGTATGTTTAATGTTTATGCATATTGGTTTTTGTTATGTTTTTTAGAAGACATTTTTGTTTACTCCTTTTCACATGCAACAAAAGTAAGTCATAATTGTAGGTCAAATAAAATAAAAAAATGTGGGGAAAAATGATTAAAGGCAAATATAATATACGCTACGCAAAAGGTTGATTTTGTGAGGTATTTTTTGATTAAAAGAAAGGTGGCCTATTTCCAGGCCTTTAAAAATGACAATTCCTTCATAGTTCGTGTTTTTCTTTTTTTAGATATGTCAAATTCTGGCTGAGGATCTGGATAAGGTCCGTAGCAGGTACTGGAACTATATCAAGACCAAATTCGTTTCCAAGTTTGAATTTGATCCACCTCAGTGCAAAGAATCGGAACCGACCGGAGACAAGTCTAGTGAAGTATTGGGTGAAGGAAGTTGTAGTTAAAGCAAGTATTACCATTACCAGATGCACAAGTCAGGATTGACCATGTTAACTATTTATAACTTGAAAGGATTCATACAATATTTTAAGTGAAACTGATCTTGGTGTTCCGTCGAATACAATAAACTGCATGTTTATTACAGAAGAAAAGCACGGAGTTGCGTACAACATTCAAAATATATTTCCCAAATTCTAAAAATGCATAAAAAGACAACTACAAGGCCAAGTGCGATAGACTATGTAGTTCATTAAACTGAATTGCTGACGATCCTGCAAATCAGGTTTTGGAATTATATTTATCTGAGAGAAAACTTGTTCTGTTATAATTTGACGTAATGGTTTAGGCAATTCAACGAATCTCGTCATTTCTATTTTCATATCACTTCTGAAGTCGTTCACCGATTACTATTGCTTGATACCATTTCGTGCATTTCTTTAATTGTACGGATGGCCTTGCTGGATATTGGAGTTGGAAGCCTGGCGTGCTCTAAGACATGTCAGAGGTCAGAGTACCGAATTTGGCTTCCTTGAACGAACGTTGTTCAGTCAAACAGGAATATTGGTCAAGACTGTGCTGCTATAGTCCTACTAGTATACCATATTTATGAAGTTCGGAAATCATGCTTTCTGTGTAGAACTTATTTGACTGCGTCCATTTGAATATGTTCCCTTGTGTCTATTCAACAATATATTGAATTCTTAATTTCTTAATTCTTGCACGAGGATATTACGATTAGTTAACACAAACAAAATGTTAATAGGCCCAGAATCGGAACACGTTCTACGTATCTGCTGGTATTTAACGAATCTATTGTGTAACACTAAGTTAAGCAATACACCTGTCATTAGTCTTTACACACTCAAAGCTAATGCGTTTGAACAGATTTCTTTTTAACGAAATTGAAGTAAGAAAAGAAGACGAGCATTTCTAAAAATTGAGCTCCTTGAGTGTTGTCACAGATGAGTCGTTTGACTCCATACCACATTAGATGCTCTATGCATTATTAAAATAAACTCCGTTAGTGACAGAAATGCCTTGAATTGTACATATTTCGATCGTCCACGCAAGTTTGATCAACTGGTAAAATCAATTCACACCGATATGACACCCATCAATAGCTACGAGACCATAGATGGGTACTTGAGTTAGCAGTCCCTCTAGCCCTCACTCAGAGGGGTGAGGGGACATCGCCCTCATCGTGTTTGGTTAGCCCTCCCCTCGAGGGGTAACATTTTCAATTTATCCCACCCCTCGTCCTCCCCTCACCCTCATCACCCCTCACATCCATCATTCTTTTATATTCAAATTATACACAAAATTTACTTCTATTACAGATGGACATATGTAGGGTCCTCCCCTCAACCCCTCCCCTCAAGGGGTAAATTTAACAATTTTTGTTACCCCTCCTTTCCAAAAGTAAGGCGCACGTGTATTTTTGTATGCTAGGCGCAGACGCAGACTGGACAAGAACGAAGTGATGGGCATCTAAGTCGCCCCTTTCCCTCACCCCTCACCCCTCACTCGCAATTTGGCAGAAGCAGCCCTCCCCACCCCTCAGCCCTAAAAAACCCTCACAAGCCAAAAATACACACCCCTCGCCCTCAGCCCTCCCTTCAACCTTCCAAAAAGGTTGGTCCTCGCCCTCCCCTCCATCTCTCAACCCCTCCCCTCGAGGGGAGGTCATCCATCTATGAGAGACCAGTATGACAAACTACAGCGGTTGGAGTTAGGAATAGGGTCGAGGTGGTATGCAATTTGGGAGAACGGTTTGGCTTATATCGATGGTTTTAGTTTGCACTACTGCTTGGAATTCAGGAAGTGATTTTCGGGCGTTTCGGCATAACCCAACCTAAGCAGATTATAAGCTAGTACAGATATAACCCAACACGACCCGAAATAATCACACTTTTGGCCTATTTTCGTTTCTTCGGTGTAAACCATGACTCTAAATTACTGTATAAATCAGCAATAAACTGTATTTTTCTTTTTTATATTTATTGAGTATTTCACAAAGTCTTCTGTGGCGTCTCAACTGTTGAGCAGCCTATTCGCTCAGAGCAGAAGAACCAAACCAAATCTCATTCACTTCTCTTTCTCTCCACTTGGTTCGTTCCTCACACAAGTTTTGGCGGATGTAACAGTCAACAATTAATTTTCAATTGACTGTAGTAAATCTAAATGGGAGCCCAGAGTCTTGGGCAAGGTGTCCAATGAAAGCTGAGGTGATAGCCTATTTTATGCTTTGCCCATTTTTTCCGATAAGTAAGAAGGTAAAGGTTAAATGGAGCGTTGAATCGAAGCCCGTCAATTTCTCTTAAATTGTAAAGTACCCAAATGCGAATTCCCAAGCGGTCGGTTCATTTTGTGCAATTTTACTAACAGTATTCATATTTCCTCTAGTTTTGGCACTGTTTGGTTTACAATATACATGAATACACTTCATAATTAATTTGCAGTGGGAAATTAAATAGAAATAGTCCAGATAAATTCATGAACAATGCATGTATCTGTAGGCTGCTGCTTTCATAATTCGATAGTTCTAAATATAATAATTTTTAGTAATTTCTTGAGTGGACAATGATAATCATCTGTGGTAAAAGCATTTCACATAATTAAAAAAATCATTAATTTAATATAAGATAAAATGTCAAAATTCAAGACTACGAAAGACAAATTCGTTCAAATGAATTCTTGGCAATCCTGCAAATCAGGTTTATTCTCTTTATTGAAATAGCTTTATTGATGCAGTTTCAGCTCAGATCACTTGCAATTATATTTGTCCGAGAGAAAACTTGCTCCGTTGTAAAGTTTTACGTAACGGTTGAGGTAATCCATTGAATCTCGTCATTTCAATTCTCATATCACACCTGAAGTTGGTTCGCAGGATATTATTGCTTGAAAATGTTTAGTCTTAAGTTGTACCGGTACGGTGGGCCTTGCTGGATGTTGGGATTGGAAGACTTGAAATGTGGTGAAAGCTTAAGCGAAATTCATTCATTCACTCGTCTGTTTTCGCAGATCTTCTAAAACTGCACAACATTATTGAAACAACCCTCTTATTGTGATAGTTAAAACAAAGTTTTACGTTTCCGTAAATTCAACAAAACTGCTCTAGGCAATACACCAGCTTGTCCCAGTCCCAGTATCGGGTTAGGAGATATGCCATTAGTCTTGACACACTCAAATCTTATGTGTTTGAATAGATTTTCTATAAACATGTTTGAAGCAAGAAGATAAGTTCCTATTGTATTCCTAAAAATTGAGGTCCTTGTTGCTATTGCCAGACACACAGAAGACTCGCTCGACTTCATACATCAGTCAGAGGCAGCACTTGAAATAATTTCTTTTGGGAGTCAGCACATGTAATAGTTAATGACCATCGGATGGATTGAAAATTGGTTTCTTGTAGCTGGACATTTCAATTAACTCAAACAATAGCATGCAGCTCTTATATTGCATGCCTTGACTTCACAAAGGTGAATGGTATTTTGTACATGTTTCGATCGTACACGAAATTTTGATCAACTGGTAACAAAATTAAGACGGATTATGACACCTATCAAATAATGAAATACTTCGACCAGTACGATGAAACTGTTATTTTTCTGCTTCATATTTATATAAACTGTCATCATCGAATAGAAGTACTCATTATAAGACCCTTCACAGCAAGTACTTCGCTTGACACAAAGTTTCTCGCCAATTTTCCTACGATTATCAATTCCTTCAACAAATTCGCAGTAGTGTGAGTGTGAGTGAAATTATGACCTTAAATGGAATGGGGATTCCAAGAAACCAGGATTTTCAGGTCAAGCCGTTGTCTCGAATCGAATTGCCTTCGGCAACAAAATCTTTTGCCATTAGCATGTAGCTTAACGCCGAATTCTGCAGTTCGTAGTTAACTCACGCCATTTACTTTCGTTCGGTTTCATTATAGTCAATTCAACACTGAAGCTGTTTACTACTTTCGAACATTATACTAGATGGATGGAAACCCACTAAATAGTATAAAACGTACTATCAACTAAAGAAATAAATCAACTATTTTTATATAAGGTATATTAAAAAAGAAACTTAGTTAAACACAAACTCAGTTTTAAATGGTATTCCGCAAGCTTTACATTATCAGTCCAATTACAATATTCAAAATTGAAGCAAGCCCAACAGTACTGACGAAATTATGCCTAGGCTATTTGCTTGTGACGAAACCATGTAATTTGGAGGGTGATAAGATGTACCCTATATTTAATCCAAAATCCATCACCGAAGTTTAAAAGAAAACTAGGTTAAAAAAAAGTAATTGGCACAATAACGGTGGTATTAGGTAAGGTCGTTTTGATTTTAAGTATAACAAGGAGCGTCCTGTCGGGGTCGGGCGGAATTATCTGTGCAACCACAACAAGCACCAAGCACAAGCACACTATGCAATATGTAATAGCAGACTCGACCTTTTGCTCGATGTACTGACTTAGCTTGATTTTGTTAGGCATCGAATTTGCTTAGTTTATTACTAGTGAAGCGATCTGTAGGATCAGGAACTCAGAGTCAGAGGTTTTATTATTTATCTAACCGGGGAAAAGGCTATTGTTTTAACCAATGGAGCGGAGATGAGTCCAAGGTACAGCTCAGGATGAGATTGCTGTGCTGCTGCTGCTGCAATTCAGGAGGGAATCTTAAAATTGATCTTGTCGAGTGTAAGTGAGCTTGTCCTTGTTCTGCTTTGCCTGTCTAGTCCTAGTCATATTCCAGTCGTCGTCTCCATCCTCATCTCTTCACTCACTGCACTGTCGTCAAGCCGTCCATTTCCACTGGAACTGGACTGTCAACCGTCGCATCAAGATCAGTTTCGTGTTGGAGTCTCGGATTTGCTTTGGGTGTGTCAGTTCAGTTATTGACATCAACCGTCCCATACCATACACAATAAGTAGGACGTGAGTCCGTGAGTGAGAGAACATGTCAAAAGGTCAGACACGGGCGGACGGAGCCAGAGACGCGGATTATGATATTGAACAGGAAGACAACCGTATATTCTACCGTGATCGAGCAGAATGGAAAGACGTCATTCCTATACCCGATAAGTCGCCCCGAGTTTCATTAATGTGGTATCACTATTGCCCCAAGGGTGAGTCATATGTTATTCGAGCCAATGCATTGAAGTCACTTTAGACCTAGAAGTCACTGCCCAATTCAAATTGGTTTAGTGAATTGAAGCCGAACGGGCAGAGCCAAAAGGGCAAAGTTTGTATGTTGTAGTTCGTAGTGCCAAAGCTAGACCGAAGGTTAAGTCCAATCACTCCGTTCATCCCACGCTGAGATGCTCACCGTTTGAAGATTACAAACTAAAAGTTTTTTTTTGTTACAGCTGTAGAAATGTTTGATTACTTCCGTGCTGTCCTGCGCAGCGGAGAAAAGACCCAGCGTGTTCTGGGTCTAACTGCGGATGCCATAAGCTTGACTCCATATGACTCGAGGGTTTGGGAATATAGGTGATTATTTCGCAACAATATACTGTACGAATTACTTTAATATTTGTGGGACACACCTACAGGATTTCTGCTTTCCATTCTCGTACCAATTTCTCGGAGCAGCCAAAAACAGCGAAACCAAAAACCGCGAATCCAAAAACTGCGAGGCAATATCCGCGAGGCAAAAACCGCGAAAGGAAAAAACCGCGAAATGGACCTAAAAAAGCAAAAAAAAATGCACTAAAACTAGAGAACCAAAAAAGGCCAATTTTGTTTCGCTATTGCTAGATGAAGGCTCATTATTGCGTTGCTTCACTTCAAAGAAATGTCTATCGATTGTAAAATGCAAATGAAAGAATGCTGCTGCAGATAAGCGTTGTTTATGGGAAATTAAATGGAGAGAGTCGTCCAAGAATATTTTTTCGTTAAAATTATTCTTGGAAGAGAAGCATCTCCAAATTGGCACTGAAAATCGCCCTGAGCACTAATTAATTAAAGGTAACTACTTTTTAAAAGAGTTGTATAATTATTCAGTAATGCTCTTTTACTGTACACTTTCACTCTATTATTTTGTATTTTATACCTAGAAAATCCTGCATCAAAGGCTAGTAATATTTTTCCCGAAATGCAATCATCTGCTAATCATGCAATAATTTCATGTAATTAGATATACAATACCTATGCATAATGGTATACACGCAAATTTTACCGGTCAAATCTTACGCATTTGTGTTAAAGATTACACTCGAACGTATACATATATTTTATTTTTCGATTTTATCAATATACTAGAGCATGAATTTCGAATAACGTGGGTGTGAATAAAAAATTGAATTAATAACTTCCTTGTAAATTGTGTTTTGTTTCGCGGTTTTCTACTTCGCGGCTTTGTCGCTGCGAATCACATTTCGCGGCTTGCCTCGCGGTATTTGTCTCGCGGTTTTTGCTTCGCGGTTTTTGCTTCGCGGTTTTTGGATTCGCGGTTTTTGGTTTCGCGGTTTTTGGGTAGACCCCAATTTCTTTGACCTTTTGCTTTCAGACGCGAAGTTCTTCAGGCATTAGGGATTCCTTGCCTGATGACGAAGAACGGGATAGCCAATAAGGAGTTTGTTGAGGAACTTGAATTTTCCCGTGAGCTAATCGAAGAGAATCAGAAGAATTACCAAGTCTGGCATCATAGGAAGATTCTCGTTTCTTGGGCAGCCGGATTCAACGAAGAAACTGGAAAAAGTACTTTAGAATGTAAAGATGCTCGTCAACAGCTCTCGATGCAGGAGCTCGAACTCACTCGTCAATTCTTGACGAACGATCCAAACAACGACCATGCATGGCAGCATCGTCAGTGGGTTTTCGAAACCCTTGGAGGGTACTGTTCTCTATTCTAATATATGTACATCGAATTTCCACAAAATCTTATTAGCTCATGAATCCATGTATTTCAATTCAGCGACTTCAAGAAGGAGCTTAACTATGTCGACATGCTTCTTAATGAAGACTTAGCAAATGAATCGGCCTGGAACCAAAGATATTTTGTTATATACAAATCTTGTGAAATCACTCAGGAACTGATTAGTAGAGAAATTAAATTCACGTGGTCACAAATACTTAAAGCTTCGTCCAACGAGGGTCCCTGGACGTATCTGATTGAGTGAGCTCACAAATTCTTAACAATTCAGACGTTTTGAAATTCAGGACTTTCCCTGCGTGATACAAACTTCTACTTTCTATGTATCTAGCATCCTCCGAATTACTGAAGACCTCCCACCCGGAACTTCTGACGAAATGCTTCAAAAGTGCATCAACTTGTATAACACAGGTGTCCGAGACGTTCCCATGCTTAATTTCATGCTCGAGCTGTACGAAGATCGACTCACGGCAAAGACATCTGGAGAGGAAGCTTATGATCATGCCCTCGAGGTTAGAAATAAATAGTCTATCTTCTTATTAATCTTGATCTTAAGTGAGTATTTATTCATGTTTTGTATTTTTATCTATATTTTGTAGATATGTGAGAGTCTGGAGGAAGATCTAGATAAGGTGCGGAGAATTTACTGGACCTGCGTCAAGAGGAGACTTATTTCCAAGTTCGAATTTGATCCAGATCAGTGCAAAGAATCTGAATCGACCGGAGACAAGCCTAGCGAAGTGTTGGGTGAAGGAAGTTGTAGTTAAAGCAAGTATTACCATTGGCACATGCACAAGTCAAGATTGACCATGTTAACTATTTATAACTTGAAAGGATTCATACAAAATTTATTGTGAAACTGCTCTTGGTGGTGTTCCGTCGAATGAATTACATGTTTACTACAGAAGAAGACAATGGAGTTTCGTTTAAGTGCCATTCAAGCTGTTATTTCCCAAATAATAAAAATTCTTTAATATAATTATATATGGCATCTACAAGGATGAGCACGAGTTAAATTGAATTCTTGTCAATCCTGCAAATCAGATTCATTTTTTTTGTATCGAAATAGTGTTATACTCATCTTGATCTGGTTTCAGCGCAGATCAAATGTAATCGTTTTTGTTCCTTCCCTAGAAATGAATTGTTCTGTTTGTGTTCAGTTTCCGCAATGGTTAGGTAATCCAAGGGATCTCGTCATTTTAATTCTCATATTAAATCTGAAGTGTTTCACCAATTTTTAGTACATTGCTTAAGTTGTGCGGAGGACGTTCGTTGCTCCGTTGGAAGCCTGGCGTGCTACGTGCTACAAAGCATGTCACATATCATTGTACGGAATTTGGCTTTCTTGAATGAATGCTGTTCGGGTTCGATCAAGAAGACTGGCCAATGGTCGTAGCTACCAGTATATTTATGAAGTTCGAAAATTGTGGAAATCATTTGACTGGACTGCGTAGTGCGTACATATGAATATGAAAATGTCAACTCTTCTCTGCGTAATTCAGCATTCCACATAACAACATACATTGAATTCTTAATTGTTGCACGAGATACGAGGGTTGTTTCATTAATTTTTAGCCATTTCGGAAAATGTGTAAAAATACAAAATTAAATGAATTGGGCTGAAAACACCACAGATGAAAGAATAACTAATTCATATTGCAGCAAAAATTTGGGTAGGAACAGTTTCTATTGTCAGTTTTAGTTTAGCAAGCCGTTTTGTTTATGTATATTTTTGTTTAACTAATTTTCACATACATATTAGTTTATGCTTATATTTGGACAATTTTTTTCCAAACTTGAGCAGATATGCACTACAAACTACAATGCTTCTCGTAAAGGTTTCAAGAGATTTTACCTAGTAGGACGGACGAACTAACGTATTTTGTTTTACCCGAAGGCGATTTTTTGTCATTTCTTGAAAAACCTGTAAAACAGACATACATAGCTTGACTTACTCATGAAAATATATAAGGATATATAAAATATATTGTCTTGACTGGAACCCATCAACGAATACCTGCAACGCAAATAAAAAATGAGAAAAGAATAGATAAAACGAAAATCTGAAAACAAAGGGGTTGGGAAAATGGAGAAAAAAATTTGTCGACAAAAATTGTAATAAAAACTGTGCTGATATCCGATGTGATCATATCAGCTCCATATGTTGCTGTTTCCAATTGCCACACTGAACACTCGTTCGACTTTGGAAATCAGATGCTGTATTTCAAATAAATAATATTTTTCTGGAAGCCAGCAGAGGTGGACAAGATACATGTATCTTTAAAATACGTATCTTAAAATACGTATCTTAGATACATCTCAACGGCAAAAATTGTATCTTAACTTGTATCTTGTATCT